>VRMD01001428.1:0-17104 GCA_009872375.1 Sminthurides bifidus
ATAACTCGGAGAACGGGCAGCTTCAGCTCTCGGTGAATTGAAATAACGTGCAGGGCTTCCGTAACCACTTGAAACATGTTGGAATGAGGACATTGGTTGCGGTCTGAACTTGAATCTGAGGGGGCGACCAGCTGAAATTATCAAGGATTACTAAGATTTAATTTCAAAGTCAGGGCATTCCAAACTATGACAGATTCACATTGAAGGTCTTAAGTGTTTCGTCTCAACGTGAGCAGTGCAAAGCTAATTATAATTAAAATGGCGCATAAATTCTAAGAAGCTTTGAAAGTATAACGTCAACCTACAGTTAGAAATGTAAGGTGAAGAAAAAATGAACAAATGTAAGGTCACTTACAATCCAGAGAAGACACACGAAAATTGGGACTTGGCTCAGCTCCTAGGTTAGGGATACCGACGAAAAATGTAACTACCAGGAAAGCTAACTTCGGCAACATAGTTACAGTTGCTGATTGCTGATGTTGATTTGAATGTTGAATTATGCCGCTAATCACAAGTATTTTTCTCTTTGACTAGAAACACCGCCCTACTACCTGAACAAGTACCAAACCTGTCGCCTAATAAAACTTTTTAGCCTTGAACCCCCTGCAAATGTAACCTGGAAAGGGAGTTCACGTTCAAATTTTCTTGCACAGCAATTCCTACTTCGTCAGCAAAAATAAATGATTGACTTCTCAAGCTCTAAGGAGCTCCGACCAGATTCTCACGCTTTTAAGGTACAGGTTAGAATGAGTCTTGCTTGCAAACGTTGATGGAAGATGACTATAGCGTTCATGAGCAAAGGAATCTTTGGATTCAGCTATCCCAATGGAATTGAGTTTTGGTTACTCGTTAGACGATGATCTAACTAGAACTGTGGCTTTCTCCTGGCGAGAGTGAGTGATAAATTCAGAGAAAGTCGACTTTCTCTGTTCCAAACACTTAAGTTGTTGCTGGTTCCTTCCCCTGCGGTGTGACGGTCCCGTTGGACTCGAGACTTTTCACTGCGTCTTATAGAGCACAAGTGCCAAATGAAAAAATTCGTGACAGGTCTGATGAGAAGTTGCTTTCTGTTCCATAGCCAGGCTTGTTCTCAGCCTCCGAGGCTCCTTTCACCAAACCCAAGATGAAATGCAAACAAAAGCTGACACTCACTCCCACACAAACTACTCCTTCAAAGCAGCTCGGTTGCTTTGGGAAAGTTGAATCCTCAGTTCGCTTAAGAGGGGGCTTGGCAATCTTGTCTTTCCTTAATTTTCCCCGTCCCCATTCCAGTCCCAGTGCGAATCTCAACAGGCCAGTGGCTTTATATTCTCTCCGGGGTTGAATTTAAAGTGGACGTAGACTTTGCCACGGGGTGCACTTAATGCTAGATTTAATGGATAGAGAGTGACGGACCAGAGGCTAGAGAGACTTGAGAACTTTATCTCGAAATCCGTTTTAAATTCGCCAAGTCGTCACTTTCCTTCTACCTAAACTTCAGGTTGAACATCCCTAAAACGAGTAACACGACCAGACGGTGAAAGTAATTACCTACTGTAATGCCATGCACTTGTAGTGCCAGAGCTGGAAAAGAGCTTAGTAATAACTGTACCGGGGTGTAATGAACGGGTTCCATGATGAACTAGTTAAGATTTTATTGTGATTCCATTGTTTCATGCTCAATGTGCTTCTGCAATACACCTGCACGTATACATCTGTACACATGAAGGTTCTTGCAGCTGTCGTTGACACGTCGGTTTGGCAGTAATTATCTCCTGATGGACTGAACTACCTGTATCTGTATCTTTTAATCAATAATAATAACATGCCTTGAAAATCAGTTTGCCAAAAGATTATGACGATAAAAACATGAAATACCTAAATTGTATAAGTCCATCCCTACACTCATTCTTGACGAAATAGCATTTTTCGTAACTTTATGTCCATCGAAAGCCATGCAACATTCAACGGTAGTTGAGTATTTTTTGCTCTTGCGCTTCAGCTGCACTTAGGTGAGCGCGTGAAAATACAAAGATTTCAGTGTTTTCAATTCGCTAGATAGCTCACATTTCATGTATCAGTGGCAAGATTTATTAAAGTATTCAAGTTAGACAGTAAAAATTGTTTTGCCTGATGAACAATTTGGAAATATTTGAAGTCGTCCAAGGTTTCCAGCATCGAAAACAACGTAGACGAGGATTCTCTACAACGTAATCAGTGATTTTCAATTTCCAGTAACTTCCTTCCAATTTTTGTGAACGTTTATCGAATGGCTGTAAACTTCCTACATCAACGAACCCAAGCCCCAAGTTACATCAAGGCAAATCCCCGAATGTTCTCGAAATGGGACAGCATCGGCTACCTACCTTTGGATGTCGATACAGAAACCTTAACTGTGACCAGGACAAAATCTCCATTAAAGAATTTTCGATTCTTCGTGCTCTTTACTTACCATGTATTGAAGACTTCATACCTCGGAGTGACTCTGGTCCTGAGCTTTGTTCAACCTGGTAAAATGCGAGTAGACAGTATCTCAGCTCAAGCCGTGATTTTCTTTGCTTGTACTGCTAACATCATGATGGCGAAAAAATACTTTTTCGAGCATTCCCAGCTACTTACTTCTGTAATGAATCGGGTTCATAGCTTCACCTAATATGACATAACTGCAGTTGTATATTGGCTATTTTAAAATGGTAGTGTTTAAATAGGTGGAAATGTGAATTATGATTGGCGATCTTCGGTATAAAAGTTTCGTATGAATGCGTATTAGACGTTATAATGGGCTGTTTAGAGATGCTTCAATGCTTCAGCTGGTCTCTAGAATGGTAAGCCTTATCCCTCTGAATTGTGAAGTCCGCAAGGCGTTCAGCATAAGATACCCCAGGTAACTGTAACGGAACCAGTATCGGATAACAACTCAGAATCTTATCTCCAGTTACATCAGATCATGGCTGTCGCATTCAAATTCAGAATCAAGGATATCACAAAGGGGCAACTCAAGTTACTGGAATCATCCAATCGAAAGCTCCTGTCACATAACTAGAACCAGAGCTTTAATGTTTTCATTGAAACTCGTCGACTTCGAGTTCCAAAAATATAACAACGCTCTTTATCAGCTTCTACGAAGTTTGAAGGGTGCTTGACTGCTGGGAAGTTTTCGAGGGCGACAGTTGCAAGCACAACATGTGACCGGGGAACTATTGGTAAATGTATACTTGTGTCGGGTGAACGATAATTTCATGGATTATACCATCAGTTCTGAAAAGTCGAACAAATTGAGCGGACGTGCATTAGACAAAGCATACAAATAGACTAGAATGTTTTTTGTAAAGTAAATGCCGAGATTTCCGGATATTAGACCGCTCTTCACGACTGTTTTACTAATTTCAAGCAGGACAGAAGCAATATTCTGTCAATATTCAATTGTTCTATATTCCATCGTTCCATTTCTAGTACTTTTAATAGTGTACCTTCCTCCAACTGAACCGGTCCGTTCTGCAAAATAGAAAGCAGACAGAAGGCATACTCAAAGAACTGAACTGGGATTTCAAACAAGATTTTCTACCTCAAGCAAAGCTTGCTAAATGCTTACATCATAGGCTAGACTTTCTGGCAACATAGTAAGTACTCCTTTCACGTCATGTTGTTAACAATGTAACCAACATCATCACCGGCACGTCTTATCAAGTTTGCATGAGATTAACTACGAAAAGGCATTTCGGACGTCAAAGAGAAATACAGGCTGCCGCAACTAAGTCTAGAAAGCATTGTCACAACATTCCGCTGTACAAGACGGAGCTACGAGTGATTCAATTCGTTGGAATTAAACATTGATATTGAATTTGCTACAAATACAGAATTTCATCGCTATTATTGATTGATTTCTGTCCGACGAAAGTAGTGTCGCTACTCATCCCCTTCAGGGAAGTTTGAAAGATTTTCAACAACTACGACCTTGCAAAAGTGGTTACAACACAGCTACAAGTAAAGCTGTTATACAAACAAATTGTTTTCTCGAGAGTATTTGTAGAGGTACCGGTTTGTTCTATCGGCTATGAAAAGTTGAACAAACTTTTGTAAATGCATTTTCATAGCATTCGACAGACTAAAATATTTGCTGAAAAATCGAGATATCGCAAGGCCTTTGAGTACTAGTCACGTTAAAACATTACAAAATGATTGCATTACGCAGGCAGGAAGGACAAGGCCTGAAGATGAGCATAATCAAGGGAATTCCACTTCTTGGACGCATTCATCGAGTGTCTATGAACTTTCTATATCAACGGATCCGAGCCCCAAGCTACATCAAATCTAACCTCTGGATGCTATCAAAATGGAGCAGTTTCGGCTACCTGCCGTTGGACATCGATTTGGAAACCCTGACCGTGTCCAAGACAAAATCCGAACGAAAGCAACTTCGATTGAATTTACTTTTTGCTTACAATGTATTGAAAACATCATACCTCGGACTAACTCTGATCCTGAGCTTTTTTCAAGATGACGAAATCCGAATAGACAGTGTTTCGGTTCAAGGAGTCATATTCATCGGTTTTGCGGCCAATACTTTGATCGCCATAAAATATTTCTTCGAGCATTGCGAGCTACTTCCTGCTGTCATGAACCGGATTCATAGCTTCACCAGCGAATGGTCATCCTTTCCATCATGTGTAAAAGGAATCACGAAGCAAAGACTCCTATGCGCCGTAATGCCATTGGCATTGCCAGGGGCCCTAATCGGCATCTTTTCTTTCTGCGCCGCAGACCCATCCCTCATGATACACTGGTATTACATGTACGACCCCAACGGTCAACGGCCCTCCAGCACGTCGGATTGGCTTGTTTATTGTGGGTCTCTGCTGGGGCTGGCAACTGCTTTCATGGCTCAAGCACCAATGGTGTTGTGCATCTTCTGTCACTTGGTAACGTTCGAGTATTTCAATGCTACGATTGTCAAAAGACTCCTATGCGCCGTAATGCCATTGGCATTGCCAGGGGCCCTAATCGGCATCTTTTCTTTCTGCGCCGCAGACCCATCCCTCATGATACACTGGTACTACATGTACGACCCCAACGGTCTACGGCCCTCCAGCACGTCAGATTGGCTTGTTTATTGTGGGTCTCTCCTGGGTCTGGCAACTACTTTCATGGCTCAAGCACCAATGGTGTTGTGCATCTTCTGTCACTTGGTAACGTTCGAGTATTTCAATGCTACGATTGTCAGAGACATTCAACGAGTCAGGTAACCCTCTTTGTGTTACGTGTATCCTTACCCTGAATTTCAAATTCGGAAACGACGTTATCTGTTTTGTGAAGTTTGGTTACTGCTTGAAACTGTTTTGATGCCAAATCCAAACTCAAATCGACATGTTTTCATTTTGTAGCAATTTGTCTCTGCGTAACATAAGCTCGACTTCTGATGCCGATCTTATCGATCCGTTCATTAAGCGGTTGCGAATACATCAGATAACTCTGCTCCAGTTCAACAAAGTCAACGCCGAAGTCATATTCTACTTTAAGCAAGTACTGCTAATTGTGTCCATCATGGGATGGTTTGCATCTATAACATTCATCTCGCAACATTTCGTTGCAGGGACAGTGAACGTCATATGCGCCATTAATGCGACTATGATCTATGCAATCAACTATGAAAAAGCTTTCTGGATTCCCATTGGCGTAGATGAACTCAAACGGAGTATTTTTGCCCAGGCAACGAAGATCGTGAGAGACCGTCGGAAGTTGGCATTGTACAAGAGGGAGCTACGAGCGATTCCAAACGATGGAATTCATGTCGGCAGCTTTTGTTTGATGGAGAGGATGTCCACCCCTGCCTTTATCAGCTTCTGTGCTTCTCAAGTCGCATCCTTGTTGATCACCTTTAGGAGAATGCGGATGTAAGGTCTGTCAAATTCTACAGTTTAACAGGCTGATGAATTCAACTTGCGAGGTTAGGATTGGATGTTGAGTCAAGTCAAGCGGGTGGGGAGTGGGGAAAAGGGATAAGGTAGTGAATTAGCTTGAAGCTGTAATGGTTTTTCACTGCACGGCGAGGAAGTACCTTGATGTTTTTACGATATGTTACACTTTAGAATTACAGTCATGAGGAAGAAAACCGTTTTTGCAGTAAATGCGTCGTGAAAATTTACAATCACACCCGCATTTCCCTTGTCACTGGGTAGAAAATCATCCTCAGTGACATTTAGCTGAGTAGTTTCAATGGTAATCTAGTCTATTGTAACATTTCAAAAAAATCCATTTTCGAAATAATAGACGCCCTTCGTAATTGAGGTGAGCGTTAGCTACGGCCCAGAGGACGAATAAGGTACCATTGTGGCTACTCTGACAACTTTGTTTACAAGTTTATCTAAAAATGGGCCCATCTTACACAATATTTGCTAGCATGAAAATTGGTCCTAGTAAGTCAATATTCAGTAATCGCTGTTTTAGTCCTTCAATCATCTTGAATAACTACTTCGTTTGGAAAACAGCAAGCCCTCCCCTTGAAATGCTTACGAAACGATACAAGAAGCTGGGCTTGGCACAATTTAATTCCTCCATCTTCCATCGCATCGGTCATCCCTTTATCCTTGACAGGGAGCAATCAAATTCTTGACATATGCCGTGTAATTAAGTATAGCTATGATTGAAATCTGAGATATAATTATTGTCGAATCCAGCGATTATCATTTCAGAACAAGAGTTTCACTATCAGGCTACATCGAGCCAGCCAACTGAAAGACTCACACTGTATTTTGATGGTAGCTTCTCCCTCCTTAAACCTATAGAAGAAAGCCACCTTTTCCATCGGAGGCGTTTTCCAAAAACAAGGAGATCTTATTTACGTGTTTCTTGACGGATAGATGAGATGTCCTTGATTTCTTAAGGAAACGCCCCCGATAGAAAACCGGGCGTGATTCAATAATAGTGATTCTTCATGAAGCCATTAAAATCTTCGTTGTGTCTGTTTGCACAAACCCTGTTTTTTACCTGGTTGCCATGGCATTACTCTATAGTTTCACCTTACCTTCGTTGTACGGCCTCAGTTGCTTTCATCGTTTCATCAGACTAGAATGAATATCCTTTCCACGCTCCAAAGTAGAGCTAGAAGTTCACGCCGCTTCTATGCTTCAACTTGTAACTCTGACGTGATTTCCCTTCTCATAATGAAGCGCATTCAGGCCCCTGCGTACATCCGGGCAAACCTCAAGTTGTATTCCCGATGGTCACGGTTGGGTTTCTTACCCCTGGACATCTATCCGGAAGAGTGCCTCGTGACCCTCACTGGGTCTAAATTGAAAAATGTCTGCTTCATCTTCATCATGGTTGTCCACCTCCTTGAAACTTTGTACACTGGAGTGATGCTCACAGCCACCTGGTGTCTGGAAAAAGACTCCAAGATAGAGAGATTCACTCTTCATGGAATTTTCTTTGCGGCACAAATGACAAACTTGCTGGTCATGAAAGAGTACTTTATCGAACACAAAAACTTCCTGCCAGCAGTCGTTAACCAGCTGCTGAAACTGGAGAAGCTATGGCCGTCATTACCGGAAAGCACGAAGGGAATTACAAAACAGAAGGTCCTGTTGGCCATTTTTCCAGTAGCTTTCCCCATCGGATTAGTCCTCCTGTGGCTGTCCGTCGTCCTCGACCCGTCGGCCATGATGCATGCTTACTTCCTGTATGACAGGTCGCAAAGGGGTCCTTTGACACTCTTAGATTGGCTAATGTATTGTGCTTCGAGCTGCTTCAAAGCAGTCAGCCTGCAGAGCTTGGCTACGATGTACATCTGGGCTTTTTTTCAACTGCTGGGAATCGAGTACTTCAACGCCGTGGCCGTCCATGAACTGACCAACCTAAGGTATTGATTCTTGCATTAGAATTTAGCGCTGAAAGTCCTCGTTCCAAGTTCTTGAATGCAAGAAGTATTGTTTATTTTTCAAGGAGCTATTGTAGAGAAAGAAGCATGGATGAAGGAAACCTCATTGAGGATTTCATCAAACGCTTGCAGCGTCATCAGCTCTTGCTATCGCAAGTCAATCGGTTGAATTCAGATACCGTGTTTTACATCAAAGAATTGCTCATTATCGCCTCAGTCGTTTCCAGTTTTGCATCGTTGGCGTTTTTCTCGAGAAATCCTCTTGCTGGAATTGCGAACCTTTATGTGGGTGTGTACGCCATCATTATCTACGCCGTGGTTTACGACAGAGCATTCCGAATTCCATTGGATGTGCTAGATCTGAAACGATTGATTTTGTCAGTCGCTCTTGCGTCGCCGAAAACTCGTGGCAAATTGACTCTGTACAAGATGGAGCTACGATCGATCCGGAACGATGGAATCCGTGTTGGCTCCTTCTGTATCATTGATCGCATGTCCACACCTGAGTTTATTGAGTTCTGTTCTACGAAAGTTTCTTCTTTTTTAATTACATTTAGGATAGTTTGATGGAGTACAAGTGGCATCATTTTTTCTATGTGCAGAAGGCAAACCCACCTGCATAAGGGTGTAGTCTATGCTTACGAAAACAGCCTCAAATGTTTCCGGATCCAATATGGAGTTTACATAAGTAGACAATGTAAAGGAGTGGGTACTGTCGTTTGGCTTGATAGCTAGCATTTGTTTGATACCTTATCTTCGAAGAGTGTGAGTTGCTTAATCAGATCACTTAAATAGAACACAAAATGTTTTCACAAGCCAGCAGTTGCAAAATAATTGTAGGCCTCCAGGGCATTTTCCATTGGAAAACAACAATAACATGGATTATTTGCATCTCAACGTATGGTTTCAAGTTTAAGTGCTTCGAATATTGGTGAGCAAAATCTACACATCCGGAAACTTCATTTTAGTAAAACACTAGTCGTAAGATACTAGTTTACTTCATAAGAACAAGCTATAATTTGGAGTAGTACATCACATCCCATCGTGAAGCAATCAGGGAATAATTGCTCGACAGAAATCGCTTACACCTTCTTTTAATTATCTGCCTCTCCTCTACCGTTTTCAACTTACGTAAAACGAAGCATTTACTTTTAAAAACCAGCCATTTTGATTCCTTGAACAGGGATATAAAGGCCGTTCGCAGTTATTGCACAATGCTTAGTTTGGCACAAATAGCAAAACTAAGCCTTGTAACTCGCCGAGGTTACCTTAAAAATTCTTCATTTTCCAAAAAGCTCAAAACAAAGATTATGGACCGACTTTTTCGAATGACCCATGCCCCGAACTACATCAAATCAAACCTACGCCTTTACTCTGGCTGGTCCAGCATCGGCTGCCTTCCTTTAGACTTCAATGTCCTGAACTTCACAGTCACGAAAACCCAGTCATCCCTCAAGGTGCTTGCCTTCCGTCTTCTAATCATATTACATCTGTTTGAAACTTGCTACTTCGCAGTGACACTATTTCTCAGCCTTGTCCTGCCCGGAAAACTTAAAATCGAGAGTTTTACTGTCCATGCTGCCTTCTTGAACGTGCACATCGTAAACTTGTTGATCGCAAAAGAGTACTTCTACAACCATTTCGACTTGCTTCCTTCGGTGCTTAATCAAGTTCACAAACTAGCGCTATTTTACAAATCCTTTCCACATTACCTCAAAGGTATTACGAAGCAACGGCTCTTCCTGGCAGCTTTCCCTTTGGCGTTTCCCATAGGCACCTTGGGAATGTACCTTTTGAGTGTCGCTGACCCTACGAGGATGATGCACCTTTACTATTTATACGACCAAAGTGGACACATGCCTTCCACTAACATGGATTGGATCGTGTACTTGGGGTCTTCGACTTGTCTTGCACTTTCTCTCTGTGCTCTGGCTTCAGTATACTTTTGTTTGTACTTTCACCTGGTAGCGTTCGAGTTCTTTAACGCAAGCATTGGCATGGAGCTGCATTATTCCAGGTATGGTTCTTAAGCTTGTAAAGTCCAGCTGATTCGGTGTCATTGAATGAAAACACAGTTCTAATGATCACTTGGGATACAATCAGAACAATTGCTGGACGAAACAGTCTTGGGGACAAAAACTTCATGAAGGATTTCATCCATCGATTACGGGTTCATCAGCTAGTGCTGCTTCAATTCAACAAAGTGAATGCAGACACCATTTTCTACCTGAAGCAAAGCTTGCTCAATGCCTCCATCATGGGATGGTTCTCAGCGACAGCGTTCTTTTCCCGCCATGTCGTTACGGGCGTTGCCAATATCATCAACGGCACGTATGGAGGCATGATGTATGCCATCAACTACGAAAAGGCGTTTTGGATCCCTTTCGGCATGGAGGACGTGAAGCGAGAAATCATGACTTCCGCAATCAAGTCTAGAAAGCATTGTCACAACATGCCACATTACAAGAGGGAGCTACGAGCGATTCACGTTGCTGGAATTCGAGTTGGGAGTTTCTGTCACATAGAAAGAATGTCGACACCCACATTCATCGAATTCTGTTCGACGAAAGTAGCGACTTTGCTCATCACCTTCAGGGAAGTTTAAAGGACTTCCGACCCCCTAAGGGTTGATGAGAGAAACATATGAAAGCACAATACAAGTAACAGTTTAAGCTTCTTTAGCCTAGGAATTCGTTTTTGCCGGACAGGATCACAACGTAGTTCCTGTCTCTGGTAGTTGAAATGATTCAGTTATTATGGCTAGCATTATCGTTAATTCAATTTTAGGGCTCAGGATTCATGATGTAATAATTTTATGTGAGAAAGACAATTCCAAACATGGCACCATTCGCTACACTGACAAAAACTGGAGACAACTTCTTCTATGTTTGTGTGAAAGAAGTTTTCACATTCGTTAAGATCTTGCATGAGGTGTATGTGACCTTGAAAACGTTTGCGAGAATCATCTGGATCGGTAAGCGGCAAATCATTCATAGCGGATAGTGATGAAGAGGATGAAAATCAATTTTGCGATGTTCGCACGAATTCTAATCCCGAATCTTGAAATTAATTGATTCCATCTCACGAGCGAAAAAGCATCGTCTGACAGAGTTCTGATTGATTGTAATGTCGCCTGTCTGAATAAATTATGCTGCTGGCTTTCTCGTTCAATATGTGATGAATCTCGTAACCTAATAAGAAGACTCTGAACTACATAAAAATCTGGTATTACCTGTAAAGTTTGATGCTATTCTCACTCTCAGTGTACATAACTGAATCCAACTCCCTTGNTAAAAATCTGTTATTACCTGTAAAGTTTGATGTTATTCTCACTCTCAGTGTACATAACTGAATCCAACTCCCTTGAACGTTTTGTAATATACTTTCCCATCTTTCGCATGCATGAGCGCACTCGTAAAACCCAAGACATAGAATCTGTTATGTCAACAGGAGCTGGGAGGAAAAACATTTGTACTTGTACTAGGTCAATGTCAGTCATTTTCCAGTCATTCATTTCATGACATGCAATTGAATTGCAAAAATGCACAAGATTCCCACGAAAAACATTACTCAAGCAAGAACCCGATGCCTGAAGGAATTTATTGCCTGAGTATGCTCATAGTACATACTTGTACTTAATGGCTTAGTTTAAACTGCAAACTTTTTGCCATTTTTGCCTTCTCCATTACCTTCTCAGACTGTTAAACGAAAATCACCTCCTTACCTACCTGGGAATCTCCTAAATTCTTAATCCTTATCAGGAATACTTTTCCACACAGCCAAATACCTTTTAGTAAAGCAATCGGCAGTTGGGAAGGTTGAGACGCTGACTGAGAGAGATGAGCAGCTTACTCGTTGCTCCATTTATGCATAAATCGTAAATAATTTTCGTTTCGCTATGTTAGGATTCCTACTCAAAATCTAGTCAACATTTTGCTTACGGCAATCCTACTTGAAACAGTCGCAACGGTGGAACAATTTGTTAAACAAGTGAAAAAATTGCAAGATACCCACTCATTTTTGGTCTTTTCCCTTCGAAATGATTTCAAAAAATGAGAAAATCGTCCCAAAGTTTGAGTGGGACACAAAGAAAGTTTTAACTCTAGCTGCCTTGCTGTGCTCGCTGCTGGTTCAGGACACAGGTAATAATTGGCCCTGATTAATTTACGTACGGTTGCTAATGTCACCTTTCTTAGCTGTAATTGTTTGCTTCTGCTAAGCATCTAATTGTTTAGCTTCCCGAAATCCTATTGTCCTATTGAAGAAAATAGAAACGTTTATCGTAGGCAAAGTCTTCCTCCTTACATATCATCACCAAATCGTGAGACCAAATCAAACTCATCTCTCCGATTCATCTCTCGGACTTTCACTTTCTTTCGCATGACACCCTTCACAAAATCATTGATGACTCACTGGAATCTGTTGCTCATAATAAATAAGTCCAAGGTTGACCTTTCCCAATCCCTACATCCCCCGTCCCCCATTTTGTCCAGCACCACATCACAAACTATTGAGGTTAATTTTCCAATTTTTATCCACAAAACTCTTTATGGTTTTCACAGATGCTCGTCGCCCTCCCCCCAAAGCCTCCCACGAACACTGTCACCATTGGAAAACCCTTGATGGCCAGCGTCCAAAACTTTACGGTCATCGCGGAGAAAGAGCTTTATTACCCGAACATACGATACCAAGTTACAAAATTGCAGCCATCCTCGGAGCTGATTACGTAGAACCAGATTTGTGTCTCACAAAAGACAACGTTTTTGTCTGTCATCATGACCTGGATCTGGGCTCTACGACGAACGTGGACTCCTTTCCGGAATTCTCCACTTTGCGTAGAAATGATAGCAAGTGGTACATCCAAGATTTTACTCTCAAGGAAATAAAAAAGCTCCGCGTCAAACAACGACGGATGGGAATAAGACCGCTGGACTTTGACGGCTTCTTCACCATCCCAACTTTCACGGAGTTTGTGACCGTCATACACGGAATTAATCACAGACTCAATACTTCCATAGGTAAGAGCAAGTGTGCCTTTAGCCTTTGGCTCGTACCGATTATGTCAGGACTGACAAGGGAAGATTGAGAGACAATCAATCAATAAAAGTAAGGTCGGAGTATGACAAAGCTCTTTGCTCAAGTAACAAAGGGTGATGTTACAAAACCATGAAAAGAATCAAGTTTGCTTTCTCTTTAAGTGAATTTTCTTCATATCCCCGCAAAGTTCACAACTTTTTATAAGCTGTTTCTTACACAGAACTTTGTTCTAATCAAATCAAGCCCTTCAAACAATGTCCTGACTACTTTCTGAAAACGAGCCACAGATTAAACTGGTTGTGTACTCGTAGATTCGTACACAAAAAGATTAAGGAAGACAGGAACCGCATTATTTTATTGCCTTCACAAGACCCTTGTTCCATTCCAGGAATCATTCCCGAGCTAAAGAACCCTGGTTGGCACAACTCCCAAGCGGGCCGGAAACCCATTTGAAATGGAGGCCTTGTTCCTAACCCAATTGAGGAAACTCGGTTACCAAGTCAGTGCTAACGATACAGCGGGCTGTCGATGCCACGGTCATCATATCAAATGTCCACCAATTACCATACAAACGTTCGAGTATCAAACGCTCGAGTATTTGAGACCACGAACATCTATTCCTTTGATGATGCTCGTGATGGACGATTACAAAACGTTGACAAAGGATTTTATCACAAACAAGTTACCCAGTCTGGCAAATTCTTTCGGTATTTTCAAGCCATATTTGCACTGGCCAGCTCCCACTGTATTGTCCACAAAACTTGGCAGGGCGTTCAACCAATCTGAAGTGGACTTACATGGAGGGTGGGTCAATCACACTGATTATGCAAGATTGTTACACAGGAGCAATATGCACCTTGCCGTTTACACAATCCCGGACTCTAGGGAATCTACCGGGGATTGTAAATCTGATGGCAGAGGACAAGATTCATGTGATGGGGCCAAGATCAAAGAGGCTGAGATGAACTACCTGTTTGATTACGGAGTGGATGGGATCTTTGTGGAAAACATCGCAGAATCAAAGGAGATGCTAGCCAAGTACGACTACAAGGCTAGGATAGCGTCAATGCGTGCTAGTGGTGTTGGGTTTACAGAAGTCAGTTTTAAGTTAGTTTGTATAGCCCTTGTCGTTCAGACAGCTGGTTTGATTAGTTCATTGTAGAGTTTAGTTGCTGTTACCATGGAAAAATCACCAGTCATTCAAAGCCTCTTAATCTAGCAACGTTACTCCGGAAGCATCCTTTACGCTAATCATGCTCAAAAGCTTGAAATAAATTCCAATCATGAAATGGTGCTTGGCAGCAGCGGCAACTGGACCGCATTCTTGGCAGTGAAAGGCATGAAGTTTATATAGGTTGAGTGTGTCATGTAGGTGCTTTTCACCTGCAGAAAGGTATCTCCTGGGAGGTGTGAAAATCTTGAGAATTCATTTGATATTGATTCACTTTGGCAGTGCAAGTTGAACTTTATCCATACGTGACCACATCTTTCGCGGTACACGCTAACTCGTATCCCCGACCTATCTTGACGAAGGGACAGACTAAATAGTCGTCAATTAACTTGGCTGTATAGAAGATCAATAATGCTGCAATGCGAATTACGGGCAAACCAACACGTGCCATCTGTTGGGTACTTACTGACATGTAAATCCGTGCGAATAGTTAGTTTACGGAAATTAGCTGTTAGTAAACAAAAGTCTCGTGTGCTTGTTGGTCACATATAACTAAGCATTAAACGCTTATTCGAATTTTACTGGGCACAGCTGAAGTATAAGCATATTTATACTATACTGCATACAAAACCTCACTGAACAAGAAACGAAACTCAACGTTCCAGCAAGCGAATGCCGGACGGAGCAGGAGAAATACGGATCAGCAATGCCCAGCAATGATAAGATAATACGTCAGAGGGAAGAGACTTGTGCAGGATGAGTCATAGCATAGTCCCTTTCATGCTGCAATTTTAGAACCGCATGAGGTGCGGTGTATGATCAGTCAAAACTAAACCTGTGTTATAGGTGCCTGTGTCGTTAATGTTTCAAGTAAGCTGAATTTTATGGGTCCAACCCGCTTTTTAATTATCTTAGATTACGTACTTAAATATTTTGCAAAGGTTTTAGCAATGGTTTCATTTCATGCGTTGTCTACTTTTACAGGTATTTTGCGAGAACGATTCATCAGACTCATCACCCTGAAGTAAAAATTACAGAAATTGCTGTGATTGAGGTAACGTAGTTTTTTTAAAATTATTTATCGAGGCAGCTTGTACTCACACTGACATGGGTCAGCCGAATGCACTTGCGTGTGATTGACATGTTATGAGTAATGACTGCAGGCTATTTTCCACTGCTGGTGTTATATTTTATGGTTTCTTGGTTTGATTTTGGGCTTTCAGACTTATTTGACTTTAAGAACTTTTCAACAACCGCCTCCAGTCAGCATGAATTCTAACTCGTGGCAAATCGGCGGACAAGGGCAGGGTCAAGGTAGCGGCATGCTGATGCTTGGTGGAATCGGACGAAAGAGTCTCTGTGTACATTACAGTTGATGGAAGTGGAAGTATGCGTGGCGAGAAGGCTGACTCCGTTCGAAATTCTGTTCTGGAGATAATTGGAAACACGCCCGATGACACAGAGTACACCATTCGAGCTTTTAATAAAAATGTCCACCTGCTTACTAACTCTACTCCGAAAAGGGCGTTGGACATTAATAGTGTAGCAGGATGGTTGTACATAGGTGGAGGAACTGCATTGTACGATGCCATTGGAGAAACTATTGAGGGAATACCGGACAATGGTAGGATTCGTTCCATTCCATGGATAACTTAGGCTGTATCAGTATTTATAAGGAGAATTTAATATTACTAATGTTGTTTCACAGCTTTTCTCGGCAAGGTTTACATCCTAGTGTTTACCGACGGCGAGGAATGCAATTCCCAGCGTTTGAACTTGGACCAAGTCGTTGATATGATTGAGCAAGTAGCGAAAAGAGGCAACGTGTCGTTTACCTTCGTTCAAGCTGGTCCTCCGAGCCAGATATTTCATCGATTAACAGTCTTGCAAAATCAGCTACCAGATAACGTCAGTGTGTTCAGTGTTGCCGATTCTGGAAGTGGGATCAAAATCGTGAGTTGTTTTCTCTATTACTTTCAGACATAAGACTTTGGCGAATAAGATAGTCAAAATGCATCTTGGGGCTTATTTTACTCATCCTCGTACTTCGGTTTCTGTTGTAGGGCTTCGAAGCAGTTCAAAACCAATGGCGCTTGGCAGCAGCGGCATCCGGACCGCATTATTGGTCGTGAAGGATATGTAACCAAAGGATCTAGAAGTATCCAAGCCAAGTACTCTAGCCAAATCTATAATTATTTTGATCTATTTTTCGGTTTGCTCACTTAGGAATTGGATTTGAGTCTAATGAACAAATTTGAGTATTGCCACGTTAAATAAATCCAGCGTCTGGACTGATTAGGCTCTGTTGTGGCTTTCATTCAGCTATTATCCTAAAGGCATTTACATAGTGTCGCTAGGAGCCAAGTAATTTAAAGCCTCGTATGAATTTCTGATTAGAGTTCATTCAATCCGCGACTTTATGCAAGATAACTTAATCAGTCTGGCTGTGAGATATCTTTGAAGAATGTAGGCTTAACTAAATAGCTGAGGGAACTATCGTTCAGTAACAGCGCTAGTAACAGTCTCATGGGCCTGTTTGAACCAATTCATTGACATATTTCCTGAAGTACTTACTGCTGAATACAACATTTAAAGAAGCTGATAATCCTTTCACTGGTGGTGGCGGTGGCTTGAGAGAACTGTCGCATTTGCAAATTATTGTGACAAATTCCATTCTAGCAACGCAGCAACAACATAAGTTGTGATATCGGTACGTTACTTTACACGGTGCTGGGCTTGGCGAATAAGATTTCATACCAGTGCAATATATTACATACTGAACGCGCATTGCGATGCTCCAATACAGACCGTTTAAAATACACAAGAGGATGTGATACGCATGCAGCTATCCATCACATTTATTTCTGTGTCGGTTGGAAAAAAGTTTACATTTTCTTGCAGCGATAGAATTTTTTTAAATTACATGGTATTATCAAAATTTTGGTCGGATCCAGTCGTGGGCGTTACCCTTTCACCTCCATGCGCGAATATAACCAATTAGAATTCTGTACCTCACAATTTCATTGTTTTTAAATTTAGTTTGG
>VRMD01001429.1:0-17102 GCA_009872375.1 Sminthurides bifidus
GGTAATTTGCTAATGTGTCCAGCACGTTCGTTAATCGAAAAGTGAAATATGAGTCAGGTGTCGAGGCCTTGTTAGTCAGGAATCTCCGAATGCCGACGGGATGAAAGATCAAGTGAGGAGCTGGGAGTCAAGACGTCCATGATTTTGGATGGAGTCCTTTGAGATCATGAGGCAAGAAGTGACATGGAGTCACAATTCATAATAGGTGTTTTTGCCAGGATTTCTTCCCAAGTTACTGCATGACTCAAGTAAGAATTTTAAGGCTTTTAAAACTACCTTTAGGCAGAGCTTAAATGACAGTAATTAGCCAAGTTTCAGAAGAAATCCAAAGGTGCGGAAACATGTTTGTTTTAGCAACACTGGAATGCAAAAACTTACGCTAAAACCGACTGAATGACGTGCATCAGCCCTTTGACATGGCAAATTGTTCATGAGCATGCAAAATGCGTTAATGGTTTCAAGGTTAATGTTGGTTTGGTCTCGTTCAGACCAACAAAGACATGAAACTGCATGCTTGCACCAGTTAACCCGTTTAGAACGCAGCAGTTGTCAAAAGTGTGAAAACGGTTTATTTAATGGCTTGAGAATTTACGACAACGACACGTCAGCATGTAAGATGAAGCCATTATTTTTACTTCGGAGAAGTTAAATATTTTGTGTCATGTCAATTGACAAGAACAACTCTTTCAAATTTTGCCCGAAAACCTACATTTAGCGCTTTGTTGCCCACAAAATGCGGAGACCACGCTGACACATTGGATTTTGAGTTCGGCGCTATAGCGGAATCTGTGCGGTTACACCTGTAATTGACAAAATTGGGCCCTGAAAGGCACGCATTCTTCCTTCCTGCCGTGGAAACAAGGAGCATTTCATTGAAGAAGTGCAAACTCCAAAAACACGTTATTTCTTTGAAAAAAAACGTACGGGTGGCATTAGCAATGAACGGAATCCGGGGGAAATGGATGCTTTTTCTGTGACAAATCCATTCCATTGACAGATGGGTAAGAAAAGCAGAAAAAAGGGTGAGAAGCAAACAAACCTGAGTCGATGTCGACGTCAAGTGGTTCCGACTGTCCCAAAGCCACTCGAGGTAAGAGATTTGCCCAGATTTTGTACTGAACCACGATCGGATTTTGGAAACGGTGGGACACCGACTGCTGTTTTGTGGTAAAAATATACGAGTGTGAGCTCCGGGTTGGAAAATTAGTGACATAATTTCGGCAAGGTAACGGTAATATGCCGAGGCATTGTCTTGAGCAGGCGCACGGAACCGTTTCTGGGCCACAACGATCTGCGTTAGCTCAAATGTTGGAATACACGACACGGTAATCGTGTGCGTGCCTCTTGTAAACAGAAAACGCACAATGTTTTGACAGGAGGATGATGGTCGGGACAATGGCTGAATTTGAGTTTAGCTTAACATGCTCAATGCATGTTCGACTTTTGTACACGTCCCTGCGATTTTGCAATTTCCACAGACTAAGTGGTTACGGTCTATTTTTGAACCTGATTCCGTTCCCGAGTTGGGACCATTGCTTGGGACGGCGGTTATGAATTATGAGATGAATGAGATGACGAACTCAATTTGAGCTAACTGTCGGCTCATGACCTGAAGAATCTTGAAGAGTTAAAAGTGAGTCAGGTAACCTTAATGACAGGGGTTTGATGGAAGGTAATATCTCAATTTACTTCAAATCGAGCATTGTTTATGCGTTGGGGCCGTATGAAATCAAGAGCTGCAATGTAAGCTTCACGACCGTCATCAGTTTCAAAGACGTCGATGAGATGATGCTAAACAAAAGCCAAAGCACAGTGACATATTTAATCGAGGAACAACGAGCAAAATGTTTTCAAGGATTGCCAAGGACGAGCTATCTGGCTAATTTAGGTTGGAATTAAAGATAATTTGTTTAATTTCCTCAGAGGAAATCAATTAAATCTGTCTTGCTAAGCGCTGTTAGGTAGAGAAAGAATGGTTGTTTGTGGAGCAGAGGCTTTGAGTTTGAGAGGAGACTGATGATTACATTGCGTCTAATTAGAATTAACCGTTGGCATAATTCACGAATCTGGGCCAAGAACATTAGAGACTTTTGACATTCTATAACCAGACACGACACCTGGTTTAAAGCAAGGATTTACCTGATGCCGAGCGTCGTGCAAGTATTGATGGTTGAGAAGAGTCTGGAAAAAGGATTTTTATCAAATGAAGATGCTCTAATCCAGAATTAGAATTCATGAGGGAAAAAAGGCCTGTAAAATTTTGAGAACCACCTGCTGGAACTGGAAAAAATCTATCAATAAAAATCGTGATCCGCTCGGCATTTTGATGAGCACATCCTGCACCCACATCACGTTCTTGTTGTTGTATCTTCAGGGATATCCACGCAATTTTGGCGATTTTACCTGGCAATAAGCTAAACACCGGCCTCAGCATATGGCATGGTCGCATGTGAAATTACGAAGTTTTTAGCAAAGATGAATCTTCCCTATAGGAAAAGTACTTTATTATTGTGATAAGGTTAAATTACTCCAGGCTTCAGTCACAGCCGTCACCGATGAGAATTTGCGAAAACTATGAGATCATTCGCAAAAACTGCATGAGAGATTATAAGAAGTCGAAGTATTCTGTTTGCATGGACATAACTTTGGGACTCAAAGACTGAAGACAAATAGAGACCCTCCTTGAAGGAAAATTATGTGAGCATTACCTGCATGAGGTATGTGAGCCAAAAGGTTGAGGGAGAAGTTATAAAAAACAAACAAGAGAATATAAGCTATCCCTCAGCAAAATAGATGCTTACAAAGCGTGACAAAAAATTTGAAATATGCCCACTATAATACAGGAGTGCAACAAGGTCAGCGGGTCGGGCTTGCTCGTAAGACAGGGATAAGACTCCTAATGACATGTTGTAAGATGAGAGATTTTGCCATGATGGTCATCAAAGACACGGGAGGAGGATTAATCAAGCAGTCCAGCATCTTTTTCCAGCTGGAACATCCTGGAGATGAGGATGCACGTAAATTATTGCATGCGAGATCGCATTTTGCTAAAAAAAAAGCTTAAATTTTTCTAACATCCAGTCTGAACAAAGGATGATGTGGAAGATTGGGCTGGAGGATAATTTTGAAGTCACTGCTCGAGTTGAGTCTTGAGTCCAGGATTGCAGCTTTTATCATGTTGCAATGATCCACTATGACGACGATTCATTTTTGTCATTGTAGCTAGACGGTTCCATCAAAAGTTGAGAGTGTAATGCTTGTGGTTGCTAACCAAGTCGAAAAGACGAAGATTCTCGTTCTGTCGAAGTTTCTGTGATCTCGCTACCATGGTAACCGTGCGTTGATGATTTGCAAATTCCACTAGACCCTCAAGCAAACACTTCCTCCAGCCTTATTTGGCACACTATAGACGAGCTAGTGTGGGAACTGAGGATTTCATTTCTGGCTCTTTTTGTCCACCAACAATTGGTCGTGGAACGGACGGTGAAATGGCAATTTGCAATTGTGCACATGCGGAGATTCCTTCTCAAGTGACCCTGCAGGAAGTTGAGTTTACCTTTCTGCGTGTCCTCCTCATGCACACTTATTACCACCGTTATTGATTTCATTTCACCTCCTTCACAAACGACAAATAGGACGTGCATTATGTCACTGTGTTCAATGACATGTATGACTTTGCAATTCCGATTGCGATGCTCCCAGTCCCGTTGTCACTCTTACTCTTTTGCAATTCTCCAAGACTCCAAAAGCAAGGTTGTGGCTTTATGGCCAGTACTGCCCTGAAAAAATAAGTGCCGTGAGCCAGCAACCTCAAGTTTTGTTTATGCCGAATTCAACACTTTTGCACACATACGTACATAACGACACCAAAACGTTTGGTGACATAACGTTTCGCACGTCTTACCTTGCTACCTGTTATTGCGATACCTCCCAAGAGCTAATAATGGAGCGTGAGATTTTGTTAAACTTGAAACTTGATTGTGTAAAAGAGCTTCAGCTGACGAAGACCCACACGTCTTTGACAGTCCCCTTCAAAAGGCACGGTGACAGGGAATAAAGCGATGAAGAAGAAGAAAACTAATTTCTTTAATAAGCTTCAGTTCCGCACCCTTATTTTCTTCCATTACGAGACTCCATTCTCTAATGACTGCATTCAAAGAAAGGGAGATCACAGCCCAAGAAAAGAAGCTGGTGAAGAACTGAAGGTAATCGGAAAGGAAGCCTCGGAATTACACATGGTTACGGAGTATTAACTAATTTGAAGAAATTGATGCCAACAGCAACAATAGTCATGGCCTACAGCCTCAGCAAGTAAAAGATTTGTCGAGCTTAGATCCACAGTAGAGGTTACACTTGTCAATTTCTTTCACGAAGTTATTGATGAAGCATCGGCCATAACTCAAGTTGGAAATTGTCTCTTCCCCCTGTCAAATTGCAGAGTAATTTCGCATTCGTAACGTCATCGTCGTAACATCATGGACAAAAACGTTATCTTGGCTTTGTTACTTTGTAGCTATGAATCCAAGTTGCAGTCTTGGTGGGGGACTTGGAGCACCCTAATGAAGTAATTAATGACTTGCACAGCCAATCTTTTAAAGACAGAGACACAGGTGTGTTCCATGTGTGTAAGCTTTAAGAATATTAACAAGCCGTCGAGGTAGGACTAAAGGATGGATGATTTGAACAAGTTGTTGGTTTTCTAGTTCCTGTTGAATTGCAACATTGCAAGACTAGGGAGTTGGAACAAACTTTTTAATAATTCAATATTGAACGACCTCAGGTTTCAATGACAGAAATGACAAATATCGTCACTGCTTTTTGCTAAAACAACAGCGTTTAGTTCTGTCAAACTTTCAATTCTAGCCAGACCAGGTAGGTTCCATGGGCTCTTAATGGCTCTATTGGCATTTAAAAGCTGGTATACATGAAGTCAGAGGTATCCATCTTATTTTTGAAGTTAAGGTAAAGGTACTACATATACATTTGGTTGTAAGGAGCCAAAGCTTTAAACAGGTGTGGGGAAGGAAGTGCGTACAAAAGTGGATTGGCTCATTACGAAATTGCAACGTTTCCTCTCAGGAGGTGTGGATGTCCACTCCTTAGCTGTTCTTGGCCAATTCATTACACCGATGGCTGCGCAATTTTAATTTGGTTTCTTTGAGGAAAATGCGAATTGCACGTGTGCGGGAAAAACTGGGTAGAAAACGAAGATGAGTAAAACATTAACCACAGAATTGTATTAGGAGAGTACAGTTAAAAAATCACGAGTGGAACTTTACTCTCCGCAGCTGATTTGGAAACTTCACGGCCCCGCAGGGCTTTACCTCAACTTGTGTGTAATTAAAGGATATTAGGAGGCAGCGTTTCTTTTAGCAGTTAAAGACGATGAGATGCAGTCCGTTCATGCAGCCTGCTCCAGCTCAAAGTTTATCGAACCAGGTGAGTCAGGCAGGTAAAGGTAAGCTGGTACGGAATGTAGGCAGGCCAAGTTCTTCTGAGGAAATGAAAATGATTCAAGCAAACAATGAGGTAACGGAACTGTGGCCAAGAATGGATGTGAGGCAACGAGCCGGAGTGAATCTGCCTTTTAGTTTATGGACTTGGCTTTGTTTACAGTTTGAGTGTGGGCATGCTTCCGTGCAAACCATCTGGTCGTTTCGATTGGCATATGGGCATTGCAAAGCGTAAAGAAAAAGAAACGGAGATCTGCATCAGCTCCGCATCATTTCGTTTATTAGCCCCCCCCCCGCGTTCTCATCATCAAACCGAGCTGTTCATGCTATTAATAAGTCCAAACTGTGACTCTCATTCCTGATTCTCATTTAATGACAATCTTCTGGATTACCTTCCACAACTTTTTTTCAAGCTTTTTGTCAATCGAACATCGTGGCACAACACCTGTAAAGGTACAAATCCTCCAAATCCCTGCTGAGGTTCATCGTCTTAATTACTACAATTAGTGGATTTGCGCCTTTGTCTTACTGGGTTTCCGTTGCCATTAACCTCGGTATTTATGACAGTCACACGTGCTCTAGTGTCACAAAAAAATTAAAAAATGCACCTTTATGCAGGCAAGGTAGCAATTATTGAAGTTTTGTTGTCGTATTTAAACTCCGTAATTGTGATTTTTAAACACGGAACTAAAACAATGGCAGAACTTGTGCTAAAAATCTGATTCATGTCACATTCACATGTATAAGATCAATTTCCACACCATGGGACACGGGAAGTGTTTTTTTTTGCACACTTAAAATTAATCTCGTGTGAGTGGCACGAGCTAAAACAACAAATTGAAATGACGAAGAGTATCATGAGAAAATATTATGTCCCTCATCGCATCGTCATCACGTCGCTACCAGAAGCTGCTGATCCTGCTGAGATTCGCAATTATCTTTTGTTTGATAACACAGAGGTTTATTGTAACGCAATTTGGCATTGACCATGGAGACAAATACGCTGCGGTTAAGGCAACGCTTGAGAATAAGACAGCGGTCACGCGCCAACGGCGCCATTATGTGGTGTCGATTAGCACGACAGCGAAGCGTCCTATTGTCAACGTTCATAAGCAAATTGTGCATGCGCAAAAATCCTTCCTTAAGTGCCGCTGCACGGTGTTAAGCTGCATGTGCGCATGCGCATCATCTTTAAAACAGTGTGATTCAAAACAGTTAGTTAATAATGCATGTACCGGTTCTGCCAACAGCTTATGCATCTCTCGCGTAAAATAGTAAACATGTGAACATAAACGTTGCGATACACTGTCACCAATCCTTGTTCGACGTCCATCATCCTTCTCATCTCTCTCCGAGGGCTTTTTATTCCTTGTCTTTGTGTGTCGGAGATAACATTAATAAATTAAACAAGTAAAACATGATCAGGAATCAAATGGTCAGCGGGAGTCCAGGGGCTTGAATGCACAAACAAATCATCGATGAGCTAAAACACCACAGGCATTAGCGACCAAGGACAATGAATTATTGCTACCTGTCGCTAATAAAGAACAGTTCAATGCTCAATCAGACAATAAATGATGGATGACATGGAGCAAGTGCAAGACTTGTAATGATTTACAGGAGCGTCTTTGTGTTCCAATTGAGTTCAAGTGTGAAAATGCATACCAATGAGATTGATCCTTACTTGCTTCCTGTGCAAACTGCCCTTTTTATTAAAGTTGTGATTCAATAGAACTCACAAACGATTGAGCTAAAGGAAGCTAGTAAATTATCTGATGACGTGATTGCAAAAAACCGCACATGCCTGTACTGAAATGAAAACAGCCAACGGTAACAGCCTCAACCTTTACCAACGAAACGGATGGATTATCGTTGGTGTAATTTTAAAATTCGCGAAGCTCAATAAATGACGTGATTGACAACAAAGACGACCAAGCGTTGAATCGACATTGCGTATGAGCATGCGCAAAGGAACCCTCTGATGGTTTGCTGTAGTTCTTCGACGAGACCGCAGTGGCATTCACTTTGAGGAAGCGGCACCACCGTGCCTCTTCGAGTGGAAAAACTCAGCTTTTCAATAACCCTTCGTCTGGCGCATGCTAACTTCAAGGTGATCAAATTGGCAGGGTGCAAACACAAGCTGTCACGACATGAACGGTTTGCCTTATTTTTTCACCACCTCGTCCAAAGTCTGTGGCCAGAGGCAAAAGCCATCGATTGATCGGTGGACGGACAGTGTAAAAAAGCTTACGGATTTTGATGGGATCTTCTTGAGGTCTCCGGTTATGGCCAATTTTCACACTGAATTCAAGTCTTGCATTCACAGAAAAACTGTTTAAGCTTCCTCCATGAAAATTAAAAAAGAAACGAGTTGATCTATCACAAAACCCATAAACAAAAGAGACGATTCCCGTTCAAATTCATAGAACTTTCCGACCCGGATCCCCGTCGCTGGTATGGACTTGATTTGCCGTTTGTAAATCAAGAATTCATCCCTCCTCAATACACTGTAAGCCCGGTTTTCAGCGATGACTTTAAGTTGTTTGATTTGACTTGGGACGCAAAAGGCTTTGTCGTACAATATGACGTAGCCGAAGATGCCCAACATGGCTCCGTAAATGTACATTCCCGTGATAATCCACGTTTTCGTTTTCCCAGCTATTACCACAGGGAGACAAAGGATCGGTGCCGACAGGCACATTGCTTTTAAGAGAAAGGTGGCGTGGGCATTGCAAGCATTAAAGGTTTTGATGAGGAGTTGATCCATTCGGAGTTGTTTATAGACATTGGCCATAAGCACGCTTCCTGTAATGGCATTCCGGCGTTTAGGATCACTGAAATCGAGGTATCTCAATTAGTTTGGGTGTTGGTCAGGTTAAGTTAAAATTTACGGAATGATGGGGATCAAGACCAACTTACGTTGCCAAGAGCTGTCTTTGAAGCGTTTGGAACTTCATGTGATGTACTTCAAAGAAACTAAGTTGAAGGTACCCATAGAGATGCACTTGCCGAATCCAATCCAAAATTAGGAGCACTGTAATGGAATGTACCCCCGCGCCGCAAATCCAGAACCAGGTACCGAGCCAATCAGCATTGTGATTCACGAAGTATATGGGGTGTAAGATCCATGATTTATCCACGTTAACTGCAGGGATTACAGCAATTGTGAAGGTCACACAAAGCAGCGGAGTGAAGGCAAGAAAGAGCTGCTGAATTGACTCGGGTCTTTTCAGTCGAAGTGCTTTCACCACGTAGTTCAATACGATTAAAAGTCCCGAGTTTTTCCTGTAATATGCATTGCTTGATACATAGACGAATCGGTAGACGAGAACCATCATGGCGTGAACGGGCATTCGAATCAGAACTTGGAACCTTGGATTCACAAGTGAAAGCACTAGCGTACCAAACAAATAAAGGAAAAACAGCAAGAGGAGAAAGTTCATACAGGCACGCACTCGGAATGCAGCTGTCGGTCTTTCTTGACATTCCAAGGTTTTCAAGCAGATTGTAATGGGACTGAGGCCAAGCTTGGCACTGACGTTCACCAAGACCAAATTCCAGTCGACTAATTTAGAGAAGAGGGTGGCTTGCGACGGGGTCTTGAATAACTTTCCACAGGGTTTTATAGTTGGAATGGATGTTTTCGGATTTTTTGAAAACATTTTAAACGTGATGAATTCCACCCTTGTAATCACTTTTCGCCTAATTTACTGCTTTCTGGAAGTTATGCCAATGGAATTCAACTTTGGCTGTTACTAGGGTTACTGTTACTAACCAACTAGGGAGTTACAGCTAATCGAGGCAATACAGCCTTGGGACAGTTCCTGTTCAAAGTCTATGGTTTCGTGATTCCATGAGAATTGAGAGAGGAAAAGTGATGGAAAAAATTGGGAGACAATAACGGCTTACAGAAGTCACTGGTTGCAAATGACTCCCTTCGGTTAATAAATGCACCGGCGGATTGGTCAATATTAATAATCGATATATTATTCCCAAACATGTGGACACGACTACAAGACTTTCGTTTTAATATTTTAAGTGAAATCCTCTTGCTTCATTTTATGCCTTCACTCCGTTCATAACAAAGTAGTTAATCAAGGTAAAATGTGCACCATTGGTACCTCTATTCTCGCTGATTTCCTGATCATCAACGACATGTGCAAAAATAAAAAGGCGTTTAGGTTTCATCACCTCCCATGCACGTGCTAGATAGCCTGGGAAAAGTTTATGACCATCAAGATTTTAATTAACAATTCAAACAACCAGGTAGTATTTGTGATAGGAGTATTGCACTGCAGTGAGCTTTTACACAATGAACTTGAGGATCAAGTGGCGACAATTGGGCCCAAAATTCAAAAAATTGAATGAACACGTCTTTACTTACGAAACTGTTGAAAATTAACTCTGATTTGCGTTCAACAAACAGGCATAACGTACAGCTAACGGTTGTCCGAGCAAAGGAAGGTGAGAGAACAACCAAAACGTAATCTTCCCTCTGACAGAGTGGTATCTTCAACATCATAAATGATGACTGGCGCCTCGCCGTTTATTTCCGTCGTAGTTCCTTCCATACTCGCACTTGAAACATTCCTTACCTTCGGGTTCTCCTCTTAAACCACGATTGTGTAACAGTGCAGCCATACTTAACTCAAGAGGCACAAAAAGATAAAGCCGTTTTGTCGAAAAATTATAACCGAACGGTTTTTCGCGGTGAGCCGGTTGTTGAACAATGATAAATGAGCCTGGTGCTTGATACTGGAAGCCGATCGCTTCAGGCCATTCACGCCTGCAGCCGCAGCGCAGCGCAGCGTCGATCTTAAATGTGGGGCAGTCGTAAATTACTTGGCAATTTACGGTATTTATTTGGAAACGGCGATGGGACTGATTTTGCAGCTGGGCTTTTGGCACAATCTCGGCTATTTCTCAGACGCATTGAGATGAAGTCACCGCGGATTTCCCCAGGTATTGTACCATACAGTTCTACTTGGTAGTTCAGATCGACGGGGAACCAATGAACTGTAATTCAAGGTCCGGGGAACATTATGCAAAAAGGTGCGTGATTGCTCCGAGTAACTTGATGGAAATAAGCACAAACCGGAAGTTCCACAGACGGCCTGCAGACTATACAGGCGGTTGACAATGCTAAAAAGATTTATTTCAATGCTAATCGACAAAAAAGGGAGAGACCCCAAGTTTGCATCCCAGGAGTCTGTGTTTGCGATACCGGTGCTCGTCTTCAGTGAAAATTCTCGAAGGAAAAGAGGTAAGGCAAGCGTCATTAAATGAACGTGTAGACATCACACACAGATTGACAGAAATTGCACACTTAAATCCCATGTCTTCTCTTTACGATCGTGTCACTGACAATGGACAACAACTGGGCAAACGTGTGTCCATCAAGCGGAACAAATCGCCCAAGGAACTATGCACAACTACCACTGCTCCTCCTGTCCACAATTCAAGTTTATGGCCAAAGCTGTCACATAAACCAGAGTGCTTTTCTTACTACGTATTCTGTCACTGTCACCGTTTGTTGTTTGATCACTTTTGATGACTACTGTCAACCCATGCAACAGAGCCAGAGGTATCATTATGATGATGTTTGGCGAGTATTAAGATATGAGTTGGTGTATTTGTAGTGTCAGCTGTCCCGGTATTGCATAAATGCACTTTTTTAGCTCGTAATGATTTTATAGCGGTTAACAAACCTTAAGATTATCGTGTTGCTTGGAGTGTTGGAGTGGGTGCTTAAATTTTGGAAAAAAATACAATAGTCTCCATGGTAAATGAATGCCACCTGGGAGAAGCAGTAGTCTTTGGTGTCGGTGTCGTACTTAAAAATACATTCACGTTGGCTGACGACTTGAACCTGTAAAAGAATTTTTGAATTTTTAAATGAAAAAACAGGGTGCTGAAGCCCTATCCACAGCATAGCTCTATGTTCGTGGCATTTTTTTCTAATAGGCGTAAACGTTTTAGCCTGTGACGGCTTCATGAATCCAAAAATGGCTGCCTTGTATCCCTATACTTACCAGGTGTAACTGTTCGCCAAATTAAATCTGATCCACAAGGATGTGTGCCGCTTTTACACGTTTGCAGTCAAAGCGTAAGTGATTCTGTATGCAATGCATCCTCTTGATCTGTTGCCGCATCCCTTCTGAAGTCCCGAATCTGCAAGATCATCAACCCGAGATGGACTTTCTGTGCCATGTTGGCATTTCAACATGGCGTTTTTTACAGTAAGGCGAGAGAACAGGTGTGTGCATCAACGAACGAGGCGGGAGGCATAAGGCTCAACAGTAAACGTAAACACCCTTGTTATTTTCATCCCGCTTCTTGAGAGTGAGAACAGCATGTAAATTATTGACCGCTGTTTTAATTCACGCTCCTGATTTTAATCACTTTCGTGTGCGCTACGGCCATTCTCTTTTCGGGAATGGCGTAGTTACATGTCCGAGGAACGTGAAATTCCAAACGGTACTTTCTGTACCGCTTCGGTTCTACCAGAACCTCAGGTCTCGGCTTGATCATATCTTTTAAGCAGCTTGTGCTTTTCATTTTTTAAATTTAGGATTTTCAAGAATATAATGGTTCTACTTTTTATCAGGCGGGAAATATGCCTTCAGGTTCGGTGAAACAAAAGGAATTACAGACACAGACTTAAGTCGTCGGGATGAGATTACGAGATCAGACCATGACTATCACAGCAATTGACACTTGGCGCTGTGACCATGGCCATGGTACCAGTGCCTGAATTGGCGTTGCAAAAAGGATATTACGAAAGAAAAGATGCAATGATTCACTGCAATCAATTTGAATTCAGACAAAACTGCAGCAATGAAGCAGAAAAAGGCTCGAAGTGACTAACTAAGCTTGAGCTGCAGGCCCATTTCAAGGTGAAGGTGGGGAATTGACGGAGCGATTAAATGGATTAGTAATCACGACTCCGGTTTCCTTGCTGAGAGTGATTATCAATTCTCACGAAACAAAAGATACGAGATGAAACCTGCGACAAGATTGATATTGGAATTTGATTATGAAAATTCCCATTCATTCCACCTGCAGTAGCAGTGTAAAAGCACCGCTCTTTAACATTGACAATGGCGATTAGCTTTTACCCAAAATGCATATGGGTTGCATAATCCATCCTCGCCTGATCTGGAGCTTTGGCTAGTGAGCTGAAACGTTAAGGCTGTATTAAATAAATCGTCAGTATTCAAGACTGTTAAACTGCTTGTTCTTCAAGCCGCTGATGAATGGTGTTCAAAAGGCTGCACGTGGTTCAGATTTAAGAAGATATGAACAAGGATGACTTTGCAAAAATAAATCGCTTTCTTCTTCACCCCGTGTCCAATTCGATGCTCATCGACAAGTTTTTCTGCGACCATTTTGACCAATTGCAACGCCTGCGCTTAGTTCCTGTAATTGCATCACACTGCAGCCTCGTCTGCAAAAGCTGAGCTTAATTTTCAAAAAAAAACAAGTGTACAAGGTCATTCCTTAGACGTGTTAATTATAGAAAGAGGGTGGCCAGACACTGGGTGGTGAAAAATATGGATTGAAATCACGTGCTGGAAGTGGTGAAAAAAAAATGAAAATGGTTCGGCATGTAATCTTGGGGAGAACAATGGCCATCAGCCAGGTCCAGCGTACTTGGCACGTCAGAAACATGGATATTTTGATGAATGTAAGGTAATACGAGCTTGATTGCTTTAGCGATTGCCAGAGCTAGCCATAGAGATGACTCTTCTAATGCAAGAGGTAGGTCAACAGCGAGGGCCTTAAGCAAGCTGTAGTATGAAAAGGAGCTGTCCATACTTTGAAGAATAACGTTTGCTCCTCCTCCCAGTTCGACTGACCCCTAAAAGTAAATTTTTCGTATTTCACGCCTCGGTTAGTTTGAATATTGGTTTGCAGGTGCAGTAACCCAGCCAGGTCTTTTCATCCACGTTAACTGGTCAGCACGACGAAAACCTAACTGCGGTTTTATTTGCCGTGTACCCGGTTGTGAACAAGGCTTGAAAAAACTCAAATCTTGTTAATTCCAATGGTTAGTTCCCATCTGCTAAAACGTTTTTAAATCCCGTTCCTTCCCTTCTCTGGTTGCATTGCGCAAGTCGCAAGCGGAAAAATTAATGAGCCATGCATTTTCGCCTCCACCAATGCTTCAAGCCTCCACGTACATGAGTCTCTCAGTCAGGTTGAAAAAACGAACGACCATTCTTTTCAAGTGACACTTCGGATGGTTTCCTTGAGCAAATTTGGAAAATTCACACGGATATGTTTTGTGCCAAAAGCATTGACTGTCACTCTTTTAGGGAAAGAAGGAAAGAAGTGCAGTGCAACGGACGAAGTTGCCTTACTCTCAGAACAAGAGCTTCCGAGATTTACGTCAAGATATGACAAGATGTAAACACGGGAGCGGAGACTCGAGCTTTAATAACTCAGAACCTCTAAATGAGTTTTAAATTACTTAAGCAAGGTTGGAAAAAAGTTACGGCCAAGTACCGTAATTACACTCGCTTGCCTCAAAGGATCCACATGAGCTTGACGGTCGCCAAAAGGCTGCGTGCCTCAAGAACCACATTTCCATGTCGTGTTCTCTGTTCTTTTTTACCAGCTCAGGCTTATATCCGGCTATACCTTGGTTTAATCCGGGGGTGCTGAGACAGAAGACAGAAAGAGATACAGATCTGCATACTTTTTTCAGTTCAAAATCCGATTGCCTACCACTCGTATCTTGACAGCTGCCTACTGTAAATTGTACTTTAACCGTGTACTGAGTGAAATGCATCTTACACACATCCTCAAGGGGTTTGCATTTCTTTACTTCTGTCTGTCTTCAATACACAATGCCTACTTGTAGCATTGTCTCTTGGCGCTGCCTTGATGGTACAGACGCTGATGCTGACGCTGACAGGAGTAACGGTTCCTTTTCGGGATGAAAGCGATATGTTGAACGGCTTGAAAATTGTAAAATTCGCCTCCAGGCCGGCCAAGCTACGTGTAGAACCCTGCTAACTTATTGCGTAAGATTGCCAAGCGCCCTGTCTGAGCTTGAAAGAAATTAAAACCGTGGAAAGCAAACTTAAGAACGGTCCGTCTTGAGATTCGGCTCAGGTGCGTTACGGCCGAGAGCACAGGGCCTCAGGGGTAATTCAACGGTTTATGCGATAAAAAACAAGGAGCAAGAGTGAATTAATTGCAGATTTAGCACGTGTTTGTCCTTAGTATGAAAAGCGTACAGGGTTTAATTATGGAATGAGCAACGTTTGTATGACCGCTTTAACCGGCGGACTTGAGTTTTTTTTCTACTGGAAGATCATCACGGACTGGTGTTCTTATAACGTCAGGTGATTATGCCAATGGTGTGTATAAATCATGCCTCATTCATCTTTTGTCATTTTTTTCAGGATGAATTTTACAGAACTGACCTTCCTAGCCATAGTACCAACTTTTACTCGAGTTCGTCCGTGTACTCGTATTCTCCGGTAAGACATGGCTTTTAAATGTGTTTTTGAAACGATTTGTTCCCTGTAAATTAACTAAACCCAAGCATATTAGATCTTTAAACTTTGATTACATCTTTTACAAGAACTTTTGAAAATCGTCAAAATTCATTGATTCAATTTCAGACATCAACGAGCGACTGCCCGGAACACGGAAGATCCAAGAAGAAAATCACGATAATTCTTACCGTTTCAATCGCATTAGCAACTTTAGGCGTGTTGACCATCGCCGGTGTCGCTGCCTATTTAGGAGGTGAGCAAACAACAAAGTGTTCCTTAATTACTATTACAAATTGCAGGTAGGCCGGCAGGTAGACTGACGTTAGTCGTTACTGAACCTTGATTGACTCATATCTTCATAAGGCTCGTGCTAACTAAGATGTTAACAGGTCATTAAGCAGTCGATTAGGGTACTTCCACCCATGTTATGTACTGGTTTGCTCTACCTATAGGTAGGGTAGGACATGCATATTGTCTTGAGAGTCGTTAGTGATTTAAAGCTGTTAACCTACGGATAACAGAATGCTTGCATACAGAGTTAACAATAGAGAGTAGATATCGTAATGTGTGAGGCATAAATGGGAATCGACCTAGTCAACATGCTGTCACTGGGTTACACGGATGAGATTGAGCCATTAAACAAAATGGCCGACAAGCACTGTCTACTACTTCGAAGAACCTAATTGCGGTTTTAGAGCTCATTTATCTTGTTAGATTGTGGGTTGAGGCTGAGGGTGCTGTACACGAGGTGAGGTTTGAGCTGCAATTGCAACTGAGCAACAAATTGGGCAGATGATACATCAAAAATTAACACTCACGTCACGAGGGAGATATTGGGTGAGAAATATCGTCTGCGTTAACAAAAGCTTGAGACATTAGTTCCCAAGGTCAGGGATTCCAATTCTGGCAGGTTGCATAACCGAAGGTCAGTAATTATGAATGAGGAGAAACAAAAAAAACTTTTTGGCTACCAATTATAAGTTATTGATTGAAAAATTTCGACGGCTGAGGGGAAAACATGGAGGTGACAGGAAGTGGATTTGCATGAATTTTGCAAATGTTGAAATGGGAAATGCAAGCTGGTGGAATTTAAGAAGTTTTGTTTGTTTTAGCAACCTATCAGTTTTTTTCGCAGTTTGCAAAGATGATGGATTAAGACTTCATGAAAAAGTAGTGACAAAGTAGCTTGAGTTCAACTCTCGGTTTTAATATTCGTGGGAATCGCTCACGGCAGGGTTCAGGTATGTGCATTGAGAATCTTGGATGAGAAAATGAGAATCATGACTTTATGCAAACAGTTTTCCGTGTTTGAAACGAATATCTCATCTTGAAAGATAACAAGGGAGAGACCTCAACCTTGCAGCTTCACTTTCCGTGAGATTCGCAAAAATTCGCATATGCTAATCTGATACGACGCAGGATTTGCACTGCAACATTAAAGCTGTGAAGGAAGCAGAACGACATGGTTGGCCAGCATCATTGTGAAAGGAAACTCATCCTCAAACCCCATCTATCATACCTGCGGCTAACGGAAAAATGAACTAGGAGCTAAAAACTAACGTTTGGGACGAAAGTAGGCTGGGCACACAATTTCTAAAAGTGTTAATTGCGTTATCCAAGGTTTGCACTCTGGCAACTAATTTGTATGCACCTGGTTCCAGTCATGCGTGTACGCTTATCCAAGATCATTCCAAGATCAGATGGGAATTTATCATCAGTGAAGATGGCCGGGCGTTCTTCCTCAGCGTTTTCAGGGTAAAGGGAAACACGTGTGGCGGATGACATTTATGAAACTTGCTGGCATAAGCAGAAAATGAAAAAGTTCCCGTTTACTTCCATGTTAAACAGGTGTTCGTTTTAAGTTGTCACTATTTTCAACTTTGAATCGCTGTAGCGGCCAAACTATCCATCGTAGCGACAAACAAATTGCACCAGTGAACTTCCCGAGCCCAAATTTACCAAGTAGGATGCAAAATTTTACTTTCTGAGACATTTCATAAAAATCGATCAAAAAATGGGAAGGCTAACCATCATCGATTTTGGCAGGTGGAGACCAGGAGGTGAAAACTTGACCTCGAGTTTTTCAATGAAACTCACCAGGTAGGATAAATCAGCAACGCTGATTTCATATCTGCAATTA
>VRMD01001430.1:0-17097 GCA_009872375.1 Sminthurides bifidus
GTCTTATATGATTTCCGCTTGCATAATGTATCACCCATGTCCCGAATCGGAAAAAGAATACACCCAAAGCCCAACCTCTTGGCACGCAAACCGCTTTCCTTGGCTTGGTCTTGGTGGAAGCCCTCGCTCTCGTACATGATTTAATAGACGGGCTGACGACAGAGACAGAAATGTAAAAGGGCATAATGTATCCTGAAAATGTAGCCGAATGTTTGCACAGTATCTTAAAACGATTGCCGCAGCAGGTTGAGATCGCGGAATAAATTATGTTAAACTGTATAGGAACTCCTGCTCTGCGGATCCGAAGGCAGGGTTTGTGCCCCGATTGTGTTTTTGTGCCAAAATTCAAAATCGTGTGGCCTTTGTGGCTGATACACCTGACTCGTGCCTTGGTTTCAGAAGCAATTGAAGGTTTCGTTGTTTTAAAAGACCTGCTCTTCTCTTCCTGATTCCCCCTGATTATTTATGGCAGGCATCCATGTTTTTCTACACAATCAGGGCTTCATCCCGGTAAAAATTCTCCAGCACTCCAAAATAGCCCGTTAATAAACTAACGGTTCTCCATAGATTCAAGGTTTCTTCAAGGCTAAGAGCTATGTGACACTTCGGTGAGTGTAGGAGGACGACAGAGTACCGGAGAGAGATAAAATTAGCCTGTTTAAGCTTTCGTTCCTGTCATTGCGTAAAACGGACCATAAGTCATAAAAATTTCAAGTGGCCAGATTAAGAACATTGTGGTTGTGGAGCGTTGTAATCGTTATGGAGGTTTGCTTCTTGGGATTATCTTGTGACTTTTGACTTGACAATAAGCCATAAACTTTGGCTTTTACAAAAGTACCGTTTCTAATCAAATTCTCCAAACAACGTGGTTTATAGCACGAGCCCACTGTCACTACATAAACAAGTACCAAGAGCACATACATGAAATTGCCTTCATATTCCTTTTCAGGTCCTCATCCTCTTGTTGACACGCATTGTTTCCTCCTTATTGCCTCTCTTCCTTGTCACATTCCATGCTTCGGTAAATCTGTAAATCCCGCTTACCTTACGGCTACTTACAATCAGCACAAGCCTTAGAGTTATTCTTCCCTTCGACCCTTGAGGAATTTTAAACCCCGAGTGCTATACTGGTACATGCTTCGTCTTAATTCATGTGGACCCTTCATCAATAAACCTTAAGGTTGGTGAAAACTGTGAATTTTGTATGCATGCACACATTAAGTGAGTGGTAGCCTCTGGGTCAGCATTTCAGGGTCAGAAGGCAATAAATGCGGTCTGCGAAGGAGATTTGAAGGAAAATTGATTTTCAACCGGGAAACAAGCTCGGGGGATGATTGAAAGCTTTATGACGTTGCAATCCATTTTCTGAAGGAAGCCCAGAAATGAACACGCAAGTAGTAACTCTGCCTTTGTCAACTCCTCCAATTCTTTCCTCCTTTACGAGTTTTTCAACCCAAGGAGCAAATCCCAGCCTGAAGCAACCTTACAAGAAAAAGGGTGAAGGTAAACGGCGGTGGTTTGTGCTCCTACTCAAAATCCGTTTTGTTTACTCCATCGACCGAAGAAGCGATGAGGTTTTGTGCAACGTGTTGTTGTCATTTGGTCAACTTGCCGTTAAATGCAATAAATGTTGCGTATATAGTCTCAACCTTAAATCCTTAGAGGAGCAATTCAACTTTTCCAGTATCTTCCTTCTGTTCGTTCGGATTCCACAAATGAAACAGTTTCCTTCCTGCCTAATTTTAGATTCTGGGCCGTGTTCCCAATGAGCCAAGTAAACTTGAATTGTGTACGCAACTCTTGACAGGACTTGTCATTCGGCCGTTTTACAGCTCTATTAGGAATGGGTGCGAGAGAAATCTGTCCTCAAAACACAGTGATTTGCTCCAAATTTTAAACCATAGAAAAAGTATTCAAAATTCATGCGCTAGAGCTAAAAGCATTGACATTATGGACAAGAAAATAGGAAAATTGCTTGACATTAATTAAAGTCATTTCAAGGCATAAAATTTCAATTACATGGTCTTAACTATGTTATGCTAATATGTAGAAAGCACAAGGTACATATAATTGCTCCTCTGTAAGTGCCAGCATACCCTACTCTCGTAGCATGGGAAGGTTTCACCATACCCGATTTTGTTTTAGAGAGGTTGCTCACTAGATTAATAGCCTTTCGCCTTAAGGTACACCGCATTACATTAGCTAATGTGGGTGTACCTCCCGGAGCTTGGCTCCTAAAACATTAGAAGGAGAAAGTGACGTTTTTGTCATGTGAGCATTAATGCTGCTCTGTAGCTTTCTTGGCTTTCTCTAACCGAATTATGTGGTTGTATTCCCTCCTTACGACTGATTGTACTCTCACATGCAGCTTTCTCCGCCCACATCACTTTACGTCTTCCACAATTGTTAAAAGCCCGGCATTAGATTTTGTCCATGCGGTAGGATTGACTCAGGCTTTCTCCATCACAATGCAAAAACACAAGTCTTAGAATAACTAGCATGAGATTCAAAGCAGAGTCATGGCATTGCAATTGCTTTCAGTTTCGCAACCCTCGCCTGCTTCTTTGCTGGGGATTTTGGGTCCACAACCTGACTTGAACCTCCGCTCTGGTACTTGAAGTTCAAGTTGAGACTGGAACATACCCATGATTTGGTACTTGGTCGGTGGAATATTCGGTAACGGTGGCTGTTGACTCTTGGGCGAAATAGAAATAGAAAGAAAGGGAGATGATTGGGCAGATTTAGTGGAGGAAGGGATACTTTTAACTGTGCTCACGGAACCGTGAGGAAAGAATAATAAAAAGGAATCAATTGAATAGCTCGGATTACTCTTCTGGCGTGAGTATGAGAATTGACCGATGTCTGTTTTGGGTCCTCCAGCCTCCCATTACCCGTTCAGATGAGCAAATCCCCCGGCCTTTGAGGCACATTTCATTTCATACTCAAGTCATATTGCAATGTTCTCCATCTCACTTTTTCGCTTAGATTCACAGTACTGCTGTGGCTACATACTTCGACTTGGGGACAACTATTGCCAGGATATGTCGTTCTGTGATTGCATTATACGTTACCCGAAAAGTTGCCTTCATGACCTGCTTGGGGTCGACTTGGTACTATGGTTATGGGGTAGGCACACTATAGGGACTGAAAGGCTGAATGTGTGCCGACTCGGTGATTTTTTTCAATTCCGTCCGGACGGGATTTAAATGGGAGCCGGGGCTGTACGGTGGTTAAAATATGTGTTGAGATCGAACCCCAAGCCGAAAGGCAGAGACGCAGAATAATAGTCGGAGATGAATACGCGAGCGTTTGAATGAACCAAGGAAACTATCACACATTCCCGGCATATAACCACGACCACACTATGATGAAACCCGGGTAGAAATCGCTCCTTCCCACACGACCCTCCATTTTGTTACCAGTTTGTCTTCCCTTGTCTTTCTTTTTTCGACTCCATTGAGCTTTTATGGATTATAGGTTGTCAGATTGAATGAATTTGTCAGCGGTTCTTGGGTTTCCTCTTCACTGACTCTCATATTTGCTCTTGTGTCCTTTTGCCATCTTGCAAGACCAGGGAAGTGGTGTGAGGAAGCCCAGGTCTTGCTTTGGCAGAGCTTGTCCGCCCTGTGACTGTTTTCATGGACGCTTTGGCTCGTCTCTCTCGTCCATTCTTAACTTCATTTATTCCCAAACGGATTCTCTTTTTCACAACTGAAGGTAACCCGACCGGTGTGTGGTGTGATACAGTCGGATATAGTAAAAGCAGAGAGTGAATTTAACCTTGTCAGAACGAGACCGCCTCCCTCGTTCCATTCTATGCCAAGTGTCGATGTCGATCTCCGCACTTTGCCCATTTTCTTTCCAGCAAAATCCTTCACGCAATGCCGAACATCAAACAATCATAATCGTCTTGGCTTACCTTAACGTCCTTTGTCTACCTGCGAAAACTTCGAATACGCAATTGATGTTATGCATACCTGCAAGCTTATAACCTGCATAACGGTATTATAACCTGTGTCAATTCGAAGACTACTTCTCAAGACAATATATGCTTCGCTTTATATGCGTAATTAATAATTTTATAAACATTTTCTTCATAATGCATTGATTTTGTTGGTTAGCCAGTCCTGTGAAGGTTATCTGAGAGTATGAAACAATACCGGTTGCAACCAAGAGCAATCAGATGCGTCTTATTCCATGTAAGAAGTCTAATGAAACGAACAAGAGATACGCATCAGCCATCATCTGACTGAGGAACTTTGAACGAAAAAAAGGAATCGGGGAAAGGAACGTTTTAAAGAAAATTATATCCGCTAAACCATATCTAATTGATGATCCTCGTTTAGGTTTTCTTCTGACCGCTAGGCTCCTTTACCTTTCGGGCTCCTTTCATCTTTCACTTCTTCGCAGCTTTGTTTACACCGAAAGAGATCATCCGATTAACAATAATACGCCCCTAGTAATGTCTCAATAACGTGAATCTCCACCACCGACAGACGCTATAGTGTTCCTACCTTATCTCCTCCTGTGCCATCCTTCCTTATTCTCCGACCCTTAAGGGCTTCTGTTCAGCCGACATGTTGTTCAAGCTTTGTAAGCCGACAATATCCTTTGTCAACGTTATAGAGAGCATATGCATTACTTCCGTCTCCTGTGCTAGATAATTGCATTAATGTGCATTCTTTTAGCTGAAACTGCATTCAGCCAAGAAGACATGCTAGCATTTCGTGCCTGTGTTCCCAAATCATGACACAAATGCACTTGATCTTGTTTGTCTTCCCTTTGTGAGAGCGACAGGAGACGGAATTCAGTGTAATAGCCGGTACACAAATACAAGTTGTACGTGTTCCTTTGTCCATTCAATTCCTGCAATAGCTTCTGCACATAATGTCAGACCTTGAAAAGACTGCGAAGATTGACAGGCAGACTAAGTTTTTTCTCTCTACAAAATTCAATGAGTGATGATGGGCTCACGCTCCTGCTTAGATTCACATTTTCATTTCCTTTCGCAATGGCTCACAGCCTACGCCAAAGCTATAATGTGCAAGGAGCCGGCTTTTCCCTCCCCGCCCGGTCCAAGAACAGTAGGCTGACCAACGGAGCGTCATGACTCAAGTGACAATATCTGTCAGTTGGGAGACACGTAGATTGGCGTATCAAATATCCTTGATCACATCAAAAGGGATTTTTCCCCGACTAAAACCATCCATTTAAACCAGGAAGAGGAGGTGGACGGGTAGAGAAGGGAGTGAGAAATCTGACAAAATGAATAGCGGGTATCGTTCATAGCTCCCAGTGTGTGCATCTCTAATACCCGGGAACCGCTTGGGTACAAGGAGGAGATCGGGGAAAGTAAATCGCACAGTAATGTTAATCGTTGGCCATGATGCATCACAGGAGAACCGATCCCGTGTACTTGGTCTAGTTGGATTCTTTTTTGGGGTTTTTAGGTTTCCCTTTGCCAATGTGTGTGTTATGTATGTGTCACACCGCAACCCTCAAAAGGGTGACCCGAGAGCTCCCTCTCCTTTCAATCTTTCCTTTGCACCCTCTCATTCCCATTCCTCTTTAGCTCCCTCCTCGTATCTGAGCAGACTGGAAGCAAATCATCTGCCCTTGTATTATTGATGCCAAATCCCTTGGAGCACCCTCCAAACCCTTTGATTTCTTTCCCATATCGGGGTCTCGGCCTGTGACAAAATCCACGCAGAATGAACACAATTCTCATTTCCCACTCACACATGACACGACCCCATCCAATTTCCCCGATTCAACCCCGAGGTGGTAAAAAATCTGAGAATTTTTCCATTTTGACTCAGGCTCACACTGTTTGGTCACCATGGAAGCTGGCTCTGCAATATTTTGCAGTTTGTAGATCACGTCCAAACCGGAACCTGGCATCAACCCACTCCTCCCTTCATTAACACTAACAAGTAATAAACACTTACTTTAATTACGTGTTAATGACAAAGTACTACTGCTCTGCACACCAAATCTTGTCATCATCCCCTTCCAATGCTCGATCTCCCGTCTCCCATCTCCCATCTCTCCTCTCTCTCAGCTCATCTGCATCCTCTCGGTCACATTCAGGGCAGGGTTAATCTCTTGTGCAATCTACCCCCAGAGAACAGCCTGCGTTTTGCTTTGGCTGTAGCATCTTGCTAAACTACCAAGCCTGCTTTTAAGCCACTGAGCTGAAGCTCATCTTCCTTGCGGAAATGGGTAGCATTTGTTCAGGATGAGATGGAAATAGAACCCGGCTACAGACCACAGTTCGGCCAAAAATCAGTAGGGTAGAAAACAAAAGAAGGGATGTGAAAGCCCAGGCTGAGTGTTGCGTACGGAGCCCTGGTTCTCATTGAAATATGGGCATTTGCCTCAATGCTTACAAGCTCAGGGAGGGAATCCACCCTCCGTCAACTCCAAGCTCATCATCGTGTGTAACGCACACATGGGGTGAAAGAGGGTGCATGATCGAATCTGATGATACCGAAGCGTCCGCCACTCTCGTCGAGACAACCGGCTGTTTTCTATGCCACTGTCACCGCTCGAGCTTAAAGCTCTCAGCACTTTCATCAGCACAAGGGAAGGAGCAAGGTCAGCTCCCCGGGCTTGTGCTACCCTACTTTAGAAAATTATGCACATGCATGCGTGCATCGCATTGAGGGAATCCTTAGAAAAAACACCGGGGTTTCATCTTCCAGCCTGTGAGCAAGGGCTGCATAAATTTCAGCGAGATGAATCGGATAAAATACCCGGCATCACACAACCGTCGTGGTTACCAAGGGTCTCCCTCAGTCCCGGCCGCAACCCTCTCTGACTACCCCTCTTGGCGTTGTTGTTAGTGCTATTTCATTATTTGCTTTCAGAAAAGAGGAACGATATAGCATCTTGTCACTATACTCCAGTCCAATAGCGGCAACTATTCCACTCGAGGCCGAGGGACTTTCTACATGGTAGTAGTTTGCATTTTTTTCTTACAACTTTCACATCATCGATATGCTGCCCTACCTACCACGTCAAATAAGTAGTAAAAAGGTCCTAGCTATACCGCCTTACGGCACAGTTTTGCCATAATTTAGATTTAAGTTAGCGACAAGGTCAAAGTGCGACTTAACTGAATTTAATCGACTGTTAGGTATCAGTGCCTCACCTACTCCATTCCCACTCATTGAACTCCTACAGGTTGCCCTAAGCTATCCATCAGCCGTAAAGCATTTGCAAAAGCCTGTGGAGGAACCTTCAAAGACGGCTTATGCCCTCATGTGTTGCAACAGACCAATTTTAGGCTTTTAGTCTGCCTCTGCGGATCATAAACAAGGTTGCAAAGTAAAAAATAAACGTGCCCACATTTAGGGGAAAGAGTTTTCGGGATTTACGATTGTAGATAGTACAGCGATGTTTACTCCTCGGCGAAGGAACTTCCGCTCCAAGAGAGACACAGCCATATCCTCCAAGCGTTTTCAAAAGTCGAGTAAGGCAAAAACTCGGTTCTGGAATACGCCAGGCAGTTGCATCTTGCCTCCCTTTCTCAACAAAGAGGAAAGCCTCTGCCTGTATCTCACTCCGGCTACCGGTGTTTATGGAGAGGTTATTTAGACGTTCTGGAAGAAGATAATGGAGAGATACGGCTAATCCCAGGCTATGAATGGGAGACTTATGGCACAGCAAGATATGGTTCAGGAGGGGGTGTTGGTGGTCTGAGCTACCGCAGTGGCAGCAGCCTTGGCTACTAGTCAGCCATAACGAAATAAGGCATGGCGGTGGTGGTGGTGTTGTTGGCACGAGGTCTTGGATTTGGTACGCTACACGGCACGGCTGTCTTTTTGTATCACATGAGCTTATGGTCTTTGGAAACTTGGCCAGGTTCACTTGCTTCCTTCATTTCTCCGGCTCGTTGCAGTCACATGGTAAATGCGGACTCGGAGAAACTTTCCCATTTGTGTACACTTGGACAGCCGGTGTATATACCTGAATCACCGCTTCATTTTCTTGTAAACTGCAGCTACATGTAAACACTGCCAGGCTCGCTTGTGGTGGTCAGGAAATCTCCAGCCAGATTTAGTCATAAGGCTTACCAGAGCTGACGTGAGGTACACAGTCCGTCAACATTTCGGGTTTATTGCGGCTCGTTGACTATGAGCGTTTAGGTAGCCTGCGAAGGGAGCCGGTTACTTGGCATCATTGAGTTTATTAAGATTCTGTAGCTCCTTTTGGGTTATCCTTTCTCAATATGTAGGATGGTGAGTCCGCGGTCTGTTTTTGGCCCTCGCTTTGTGTGTTCTTTTTGGAAGGGAAAAGCTCTCGCGTAGCTTGTAGTGCCACAGAATTCTACCATCTCGAAAACAGGGGGAAACATTTTGGGTTTCAGGTCCAACTCCGCAACCTATGCACCGTTTCACCAGAGCCCATAAACTCCAAAGCTTTCAACCTCAACCTCTGGGGTAGCACATCCTCCACCACATGCTACTACTAGAGCACGGGGAAGAAAAACTCCGAGAACCTACTGAAAATAAAAACGCAAGTCTTATTTTTTCCCACAGTCAGTTGGTGACAAGCTCTCCGAGCGCACACACTTGTGTAGCTTTCTTCCCTATAGGTTGGTTCAAAACGCCGGTGATGTTTGAGACATTCAAAAAAGTTTTGGCACTCGGAAATTTCAGTGACCTCATCAAAGGCGGTGTTGTGGCATCAGACATTTGACCTGTTGAAGGTGACCATTGAGTTGCGACCGTTGCTTGATTCTGAAAAAAGCAAAGTGCCTGTGTAGAAAGAGATTGTTGAGATTCTCTAGAGTTTGTTACCACATTTTAAATTTTTTACGAGTTTGTATTTAACTGCCTACGATCGGAAATGGGCACCGAGTTGTTGGAGAACGGCGGTTCGCCGCACGGCCTGCATCATCCACATGTTCACCACCACCATCACGGAAGTCCTCCAAATGGTGGGGCAGGTGGTGGATATTTTGGACCAGATTATACAGATTATCAGAGTGGAGGTGAACTTGTGAGAACCGGAAGTCCGAATTTACTCTGCAGTGCTTTGCCAAATCACTGGAGGTCAAATAAGTCTCTTCCAGTTGCTTTCAAGGTGAGAATCGTTCTAAAGGACATCAAGATCTTGGCAATTGTTTCACCGATCTGTCTACATCGATTTGAAATCAATTATCGGCGTCGAATACCAACAGAGAGCAAATTGACCTTCCCGTGACTTAAGAATTGCCCTTTCATTGCAGGTCGTGGCCTTAGACGACGTCGAGGACGGAACTCTGGTGACAGTGACTGCCGGAAACGATGAAAACTTCTGTGGCGAGCTTAGAAACTGCACAGCAGTGATGAAAAACCACATTGCCAAATTCAACGATTTGCGATTTGTCGGCAGATCCGGTCGAGGTAAGCACAGTGTGAACTTTCTCCTCCTTCTCATTCAATTACTCCATGGACTGAAAACATGTACAGTATCATGACATGCCACAAGATGTGCATAAATCAGAAGTTACCTGTCTGGTTTCAAAGATATCTTGCTACCCCAAATAGAATTGAGATGAAAAAAGTTTAAGGGAATTACCCCTGTTTCATTGAAGTTTGACACGCTACAAGGAATCCAATCCAACGGCTGATTCATTCTTTATTCTTTCCGTGAATTAGGTAAAAGTTTCTCCTTGACAATCATCATCAACACCCGTCCAGTGATTATAGCCTCGTACGTGAAAGCGATCAAAGTCACCGTCGATGGACCTCGAGAACCGCGAACGAAATCAAGTGAGTTGCGCACCGTTTACTACGCTTTTTTCCTAGTCCTCGTCTTCTTCTTTTCTTTACGTCAGTTAAAGTTTAATACCTTGCTACCATCCTTCTTTCTGTTGTGAGTGGATTTTTCCGTCTTTTCCTTTTTCCTCAGCCAGGCCTTAAGAACGGAGTACACATGTGGCTCGTAAAACATGAGCCGTTTATTTGAAATTTGCACACACAAGCCCCAAAAAAAGCAGGAGAGAGAAGGTCGTTGAGGCGAAAAGATTAGAGGAGGAGTGGCTGTGGCAATTTGCTACAACCATCAAATCGAGGTTAACCCCGTTGTTAAGAAAATATAAAAGTTATTTCCCATCCAAAATCACACAAACTGTCAGGTTTCAACGACTAGCAGTTCTTAGAAAGCCTAGCCCGCAATTTCAGCCTAGTAAAAGGGAAATAAACCCTTTTGCACGCTATAAAATCCGCCTTAAAGCTCTTCTCATCCGCTGTTTAGGCTGGTTCTCTCTCTTATACCGTCAGTTTGTCTAACTCCTTTGAGTGAGCCATTACAATTTTCTCGGTAGACAGATTGAAAAATCTGAAATAAGTCTTTTCAGCCTGATTCAATGACACTTTACGTACACGGAATCAAATACAGACTAAGGGAGTACGAGTGGAATCAGTCGCCAACCGTGTCTCCATCTACTAGCCATGATAGTAACATCAAGGCCCGAGTCTACAATCAGACATACAATCACAATGGCGTTTCCATAGCTACGTGAACTGGCTCTATTGGCGATCCTAGTGAGGTTTCACTGTATCATTTTGATGCGTTTCAAAAAAGCGTTTTTTTTTGCACTGGGACAAGGCCTCTATTGAACCGAGAAAGTGGACATAGTCACTCCTTTCTCCTGTCGGCATCTTCAGATAGCGGTACAGAATCCAGTAAAAGTATAAATAAGTTGCTAGAAACTTGAGGAAAACGTTTTCAAAATTGAAACTGTTCACAGTCAAAGTTTTGACAGTAAGTCGCTGTAACATTTACCCGGGTACATTCAATGAAAGCCTGTTCTTCCTATTTCACAAGTATTCACAGCATTTATAGTCATCATCGTCAACAGTCGGCATCTTTGAACAGGCATTTCACTCGGCTTTGTTCATTGCCTCTGGTAACAGACTCTTTGATAATCTTGCGATCTAGAACATGATAGGAAAAAAAGGAGGAGGAAACTGACAGTACATGTAATGCCCGAGCCCGCTTTCCGCCGCTGGTTAATACATAATTACAAATAGCAAGTTTGGAAACAGGTGGCCTGGCCATAAAACGGGAAGAAAATTCCTGTTTGTTTTTCTTTCCCAGTGGCTTTCCAAGGTGGCTGCACATTGACTTTACTGTTTCACCAAAGAATACCGGGTGTGGGTGGATGGCTTGCCGGACCACTGGGTGGGTAATGCGGCTCAACTCCCCCGTTTTAGAAAACTGGCACTCGGTGATTGAGGCAATTAGCCCTGTGATGAAAGCTTGGCTTGCGACAGAACATTCTAAAAGTCATGGTTTCTCCACCTTGTTGTTGACACGGGATTTTCGGACAAACTGGTACGGACAACAGGGGGAAAGTTAAGAATGGCGGCGGGCTTTAGAGACAATTTTGGAGGATTTATCAAGGCTGAAATAAATTGAGTGTGATTATGGTTGACAAAGTTTCAGCTTGTGTATATAAACGTTCCTCCACACTTTGGGTTTTATGCCGCTTGGCCAGGCGAGTTTGTTTGCTAAGTTGCATTCGAGCGTGGAATCATGGCGTATGGTTGGTCGACAATTCGGCGCGGGGTTACATACACAAGAGAAAAAGTTTAGTTGCCGTTCCTTTTACTCCAAGCTCGAGAGAGAAACCTATGTGGTCGTCATGTGTGGTAAAGATGTCACACCCGAATTGTTTTTCTCTCTCTGCTAAAGGCTGGCCACATGAGTGACCAGAGAGGACACCACACCCGGCTATAACTTTTTACAAGCGGAAACGACCGAAATCTTGCCATTTTCTTCCTCACTGAGCATTTGTGTTCCCAACACTTTGTCTCTATCTAAATCTCCTAAAACGTCTTCCCATTTCCTCTCCACTTACCACTTTTACAGCACATAGCCACATAGCCATGGGCTTCCTCCATGGACCAAAACGGGCAAAAGTATATGCATGTTACATGTAGAATTTAAACACAGTGCTTTTCTATCACAACTAGTATCTGCATCTACGTTACCGCTATTCGACATATTGCGTTCAAAAGGTCTCCTCCTTCGGTCAGAAACTGCCCATCTCCTATACTTACTGGCTGCCTCGATTCCGGAGTCCAAGACGCGATCCACCCAAAATCTTTTTACTTGTTTTTTTATTCCTGCAACTTTTGCGTTATTTCCTCCGTAAGCCTGTGACCATTCAAGCGACAACTTGTTACCTTACGTACTGCTACTTCCGGTCCGTTATGACCTCATTCTTGGTTCTATGCTTGCATATTTTATGGGTGGAATCTATGACTCGTGTGTTATTTCCCGCTTTCTCTTCTCGGTTTGTACTTTCTCATAAAGGGCATTGTGGTAAGGGTCGTTGGTGTAAGTGCCACTCATTGAAGTTGTGCAGTGTTTGGTTTTCCAGGACAAGGAGGCTTCTTCAACCCATTGCTTCATCAGCCGTGGTTCGACCCAGCGGCAGCTTACATGGCCTACAATTGGGAGTGCCTTCGGCGGTCTGAGGCGGCCGCGCCCTACAAATTACATCCTGGTATTCTGATGAATCGGTCCATTCCATTGTCTTCGCCACCTGAGTTTTCCAGTTTTGTTTCGCCGGGGGCAGCGGTAGCTGCCGCTGCCTCTCTTCATCACCAGGGACCGCCACCGCCCGGGCTTCATCCTCTGGGACCTGTGAACGTGCCTACATCAGGACCACTGGCTACGGGTGGGGTCGGTCCCTTGCATCAGATGCCACCGCTACCGTCTTCCGGTTCCTCAACTTCCAGTTTGACCCCACCTCATAGGTTGACTCCGCTGTCGGAAACGTTGATGAACCGACTTCCCCTAGTCAATCATCTCACACCTCCACTGACTTTTTATCCTGACACTGATACCAGACATCTCAATGGATTCAGCAAGCATAGCCTTAGTTCTTCAAACAATAACAATAACAATAGTTGTGGGTCTAGCAATGCCAATATCACTAGTAATCTCAATAACAGTAATAGTAGTAGAACGAGCAGAAGGGATGCAGAGAGCCCGAATAGAAGTAGTCCTGTAATAGACATTGATATCAAATCAGCCTTCCAACAAGTCAAACATAGCAATAAGATACTCAATAGTAATAAAATTCATTCTCCTAACCATGATAGCAATAAGTATAGTTCTAAGGCTTCTAGTACTGTGACTTCTGCGCCGAAAGGGGTTTGGAGGCCGTACTGATAATGTAAAAGTCTGACGATGGTTCAGACTACCATGTGCATACAACGAAAGTATTTACTAATAGTTTAGAAGTTACGGTAAAGATTTATTATTGTCCAACAAAACCAGACGCTGTACAATAAAATATCATCTTAGTGAGCGTTTCTTATGAATAATTTTCTATTGACTGGAGTTCTTAAAAGAAAACTTGGGTACAAACGTTAGAATAGCGAGCGTTCACTCTTCCGCAAGAATATTAACTCAATTAACTGAGTATTCAGGTAGAAGGTGGCTACTTGTCTTTAAGTCTCTTGCTCCAATACCCGGTTGTTGGTTGCAGTTGCAAGCATGAATGTTATGATTGCTAAGCGCATTAAACTAACAAAGCCAGACTCAACGAGTAATTATAATGGATCGGAACTCCAAAAGTAGGTTAAAAGGCCTTTCAGGTTTTATTTTAGTAATTAAAAAACAAGCTGTCAATTCCGAGTATAAAACTATCTGGCTTTTCACCTGGAGATCACAGAGGCTAGTGCGATTTTCACACAACTTTATACAAGTATTACATTATGACAGTGCAAAAATCTGGAAATCAGAATTTTCTTCGGAGAGGAAAATAAAACGTGTATCAAATTTTTCATGCTTCAGTTATCTTCGAGGTCTTCCAAGATAATCACATAACCAAGGTTTTGATTCGCTCGTGTATGGTTGAGGAGGCAAATCATATGGAACGGGGAAAGGATATCCTATGGTTCCTCTATCCATGGCAATTTTACTGCTGGCTCGAGAACCATTATCTATGGATCCTTGCTCCCCCTTAAAAGCTTGACCGCCGCCCTGTTTAGAGAATGACAACAAGTGCAAAAATTTTTAAAAAAGGCACTAATTGAACATTAATACTACACAGTAACACAAACTTGAAGTAATCAGATCCTTAAGTGGTTCGAAGGGACTTACGAAAAACTTGGGAAGAAACATCACACCTGCTTCCCACGACATGACAAGCAATTGATCCTTCTTCTTGTTAAGCTTTCCCCATGCAGCTTTAGATAAGTTTGCGCTCGTTAAAATAAACCATGCCATTGCTTTACAATCTGGCGAAACTCGGCAATATGATTTCACATGTGGCATCGCGTATGTTCGGTTGTACCGGAACGATATCCATTTGCTGAAAATCGAAGCAAAATCCTACCACTTTTGATGCTTTTTAACTTTAAATCATAACAGGAGGCTTTGATGTAACGTTAGAATTCCGCCCATCTCGCTAGAATTCCAACGTGAGGACTTACTGCATAAGTTGTTCCAACCATATCTGCTTGGAATGCACTGAGAGAGAATAAGGTAGACAGTCAGCTCCGTCAATTCCATCAGCACTTCTCTGAACATCTTCTACTGTTGGATAGACCTACAGGTTTTGAAACCAGTCATTACTTCGAGTGTCTATATTCAAAAATGCATTTCACTTATGATGCAGATTATAATAGTTATGATGAATACCAGTTTGACTGATGGCTTGGATTTCATTGGACCTTCGAAAAATGATGCCCATTCGTGCTGTACCCATGAGATGTCTGGACCCAAGGAGCCTGCATGAAGGGAAAAGCAATCTGTTGAGATAAACAATGCTACCGTGCTTAAAAGGAATTAGTTCGTATATCTTACCAATCGATGAACATTGCGCTATCAACGGCCACTTGGAGTTAACTGGTGCAGTTAGATGTTTTCTTAAAACAGTTTCCACCTTTTTAACTCCCCATCGGAAACCATTGTTCGATAATCCTTGGTTTACATTCGGAGCAGAGGCCACAAAGACAACCCTAATGAAGGAAATATTGAGCTTCATAGTATACGGGCATACAAGTTAAATGAAAACGGTAAGTGGAATTGGAAACACTTAAGTCATATTAACCTCACGGAAGACATGTCAGATTGCTGAATTTTATCGATCCATTCATCAAATGCTTTTAAATGATACGTTAGCAAGTAGCTCACAAGATCACTCCGAAAACTTGTGACTGATTCCCCCTGACTCAAGTCTTCTTTTTTCACAATTCTTGAGCATTTTGGGCTTATCCAAATCCTACAGAACAGATGCATTAATACTGAAGAAGTTTTTTGATTTCTTACAATGAGATATAACAAATTGAGAAATTCTCACCCCTGCGTTTTGTTCAGCCAATCGCCCTCAATTAAATTCGCAGTGTAGACCAAAATTCGGACGGAAAGATCTGAGTATTCAATAAGTGACATTTTTCTACAAGAAAAGAACAGCAATAACAGTTTCGTTTCAAATTGATCAACTCGTGTTCAAAACTTTGCAAGCTCCTGCGTACGTGTGATGATGACCGAAAGGATGTGGTGTTTTCATTCGATACGCTTGGATCCAATCAAATTCTTGAGCGGCTCGGGTTACGTCAGGGTTGTCCGTGCCATGAACTATAGTCATTGGTCTTCCCCTGCAAGGACACACGTACGTACAAAACATTTTAGCAGTTCAAACCTAACAGATAACAGAATTGTATTCAGAAATCAAGTCTTAAAACTTCACAAACCATAAGCAAGACATGGTAATGCGGTCCATGAGCCAATCCATTTCTACCATGAAGTTTATGTGACAAATAGATTTAATCTCTCCGAAAGATGGATGAAACAAGTCAGTAAAGCTCAAGCTGAAGTGGCTCTTCTCTGGCCCAATAGATGTCAAAAACAAATAGTAAGGTGCTGAAGCCTCCCACTTGGATACCGGTGTGGCCTGCGAAGCATCCGTGTTCCCATCATTGTTTGTGCTGCCAACTTCTACGGGCACTTTGACTGGTGATGAAACAGAGCCGCCACCAGAACACAGTGTTTTCCTGAGCACACGTAAGGTGCTTACTTGATCTTTCAGAACTTGGCGATCACAACCTAATAGGAAGTCAGATGGGATTTCATATGGATCTTCAGAAGCGTCCATGATTTCCAGCAAGGTCTCAACTGTGAATATGTATATATGTCATTGTCATCTTTTTCAGCGACGCAGAATGGGTATAATAACAAAACACCTAGTCAAATTCAAATCCATTTAATAACAGTCGTATTGACAAGTTCACTTACGGTGATCATGATGATATTCTTTAAAATGATGAATATTCCGCCGATAGCATTTTTTACCAAACGGACATTCCTGAGGTTGCGTTAGCTCTTGGTGCTTCACATCTTTTGATAGTTTCTCTTCTTTTTGAATATTTTCTGCTTCTTCTAATTTGATTCTCTTGGCCTTCGATTCTGAATTTGATTCTGATTCTTCTAGGTCGACACTGTTCAGTGTTTTTCGAATGAGAAACTTCTCCATTACTCAGACGCTTCCACAACTACACGCTGAAAAAGAAAAATGTTTCAGGCAATTCATATCATTAATAATCAATAATATTCAACCTATTCAATATTCTTTTGTAAGAACAAAACTCAATAAACTTTTATGAGTTACTACCTCGCGAGTGATAACGGCAGCTAAAACAACCTTATTGCATTAGACACATGTATGTCACAAGTTAATTCAATTTTTAGATAGTAAGCCTCTCTTTGAGCAGCCTAAGCGGCTGCTAACTTCGATTATGTTTTAATTATCACTGTGTTAAACCTACGAAGACGAAGAACAATTAAACTTTACATGTTCTAGTGAGAATTGGAGTTTTAGCCCTTAACCCGGTTTTTTTAGTGTACAAATGTTCCAATAAAGCGGTTGAGAAGTCATCGAGTGTGATACCACCTCCTGTACTGAGCGCACTCCTTCAAGTGGTATTTTTGAAAACACACCATTCCTCACTTATTATTTTAATTAATACGCGATCGAATACGATTTAAAAATTTTTTCATCTGCATTATAATTATAGTGGAGTTTAATTTCTAAAATCTAATTTCTAAGCCTTGAAGCAGGTGACGGATCAAGTGTTAAAATAAAAT
>VRMD01001431.1:0-17096 GCA_009872375.1 Sminthurides bifidus
CCTGTCTCCTTGCTCGGGCAAAAGAATAACATTTTTTGTTTTCCTTCACAAAAAGGATGAAACAAAAGAACCAGACTGTGGTTCAAGGCGGCTTAGTACAACCACCTACAAGAGCGAAGGTTGCCAACGGACTGGTTCAATGCTGGAGGCTGGACAGATGAGCGAAATCTCATCTTGCACGGAGACAACAACCTCCACAGCTGCCCAACTTTCAGCTAGGCTCAAAGCAATCAAGGAAAATTGGCAGCTAACTGCAAACGATTTTGATAGTCGCAGGCTCGTACTACGGCCGTTTGACAGGTTTAGGACAGGAGGAAAGCTGAAATCAGTTCCTGTGACTTGATGATCCCGAGCAAATTGGTCGCGAAAGCTTTGATTCCGAGAAGGAGTATGAGTGACATTGGATTACTTTTGCCAGAAGACGAGCACCGACTGGGGAAACCTTGTCCCTGCTGCTCGCGTCGCCGAGTAAATTGTCTCCTGTTATTGATTGACTTGATCTTGAGATGATTCAGTTTCCCTTGCGGTGATGGGATAATCGGTAGGTGAACTGTATTAACGAGCTTGATGCTGGCTTTGGGACACATAATCTGATGAGTTTGTGGTCGGAGGAGGTGCTATGCGCAAGTGTTGGTCCTGGTCGGTGTTGTGGCTCCTGGTAAATTAATGGAAGCATGCTTATATGTGTCATTGGGTGCACATCCTACAAGGAGCGGGGAAGATGTACGCGAAATTCTTCTCCCTCCTCTGTCTTGATTCCTTCTCACCCGCCAGGGAAGAAGTGATGCGGAAAGAGGGGAGAAGTCGGGTGCTGAGAATCGTGTAAAATAAAAATTGATGTAATACGACGTGACAGCTGACGACGTGGTTGGGATGTAGCTTCGCAGGCGGTAGAGCAGTGGCAGAAACATGTCACATGGAGTGACTCGGATTAAAATTGCAATTTAAGCTATTTTTGGTGAGACGGACGTACCACACTACCGCATCCTTGTCTTAACGATGTCTAATTAGTGGTTAGTATCTTGCACAAGCTAGAAACTCGGTCTAGTCACCGCTTAGCTAGCGTACAACATGAAAGAATTGCTTGTAGGCATACTGTCCTGGATTCGAACATTTACTTGAGTGTTTTCAAATCTGCAAGTAAAATCGCTGAGACAAAATTTTGCCGAAAGATCCCCTCTCTTTCTTACAGTTAGCCGCCAAAAGATTCCTTCTCTTTCTTACAGTCAGTCATTTGCACATGTTCCGAAAACAAATGCTTGTGTCAGTCAGTCGCATAGCACCAGTCATTCAAACAAAGGTACTCTAACCCGGAAAACCTCCTCTGAAAATTTCCACTTTTTCCCACCTGCATAAATTTTCTGGTTGTGGTGAAGGCAGTTTTATCATGGTGGTGAAAGTTTGGAAAATCGCTCTGATAATTAGTCTAAGAGACGGCATCTTTCCAAGTCTTGCTTTCATCAACAATTTGTGCCATAATATCACCTGGAGCTCCTGTTGTCATCACGGACTAGAAAGAAACTTGACGAATGGCTGAGCCAGATTACATTCAAACGTGTTTGTCATAGGAGGTTCAAGTACCTCTTTTAAAATAAACGACACAGATTAAGCGTCACTTTGTTTGACTAGATAACAGAGATTGTGAAAATTTCTCAGCTTTGGCAAAGGACGTTGGCTAGGTTACGGTTAGATATTAACAATTCAGTCGCAACTGCTCAGTAACTAGGAGATAAAATGAAGGAAAATCATTAAGAATTTCAGGCACGGTGAACACTTGAGGAGAAGAGAAAATGACGATGAAGTATGAGTACTGAGATGCTAAAATCACCGAAGGGAGTCGAAGAAAAAGGGACGGGAAAGTAAGAGTTAATGCAGTTTGCCCACTGGAAGAGAAAGTGAGATGAAGCCAAATAGTTGCATTGTGCATATTCCTGTCTAAAACGTCAACATACATGTACGTCCACATCCTTCCGTCCGTAGCTTCATCTTCCCTCCTCCCTTGCTCTTCAACTTTCTCTCTCTCTCTCTCCCCCCCCCCACTTTTCTCTCTCTTCCGTATCCAAAAAAGCCTGCAATTTCCCGGGTATCAACGACGCATCGAAGAGAAAATCCAAAATGACGATTTATCTTGCCCATCATGTGTTCACAAATACTTGGGTTGAGAATTGAGATTGTCATCATCTCTCAAGTTTGAAGAATTTGGAACCAATCACAGAATGGTGTCTTTTGTACAAGCTACTCACTCGCTCTAGAGACATCACCTTCCCTCCTATTCTTAGCAGCATATGATGCAGAATGAACTTGAACCTTTACCCTTCTGTGCAGAAAAGTCAGTGGCAATTATTTCCATTCCGTTTTGTAGCAATATGAAATGGCTTTTCGGCATCCAATGCCTAATGGCAGCAACCGGGTACATACATGCGAGGTGAAAATAATTGAATGGTTCTGTAAATAGTTTTTTTAAAGAGCCGTGTACAAACTGCTTCAGTTCCCTAAAGCAGCATTTAATACACGAGCTGCGCTGACTGAGAGGCTGGCTTTGTGCGCAGCTTACGTTGAACATGATGAGGAGAGGAAAGATGGAGTATGAAAAAACTCACAGCTTCATGCATAACGTAAGACACAAAGAAAAAGAAACTTTACACAGTCGTATGTAATGACGTCGACTTCACAAATTTGTATTCGGTATTCATGTTGTAGCGAAGGGTACATGTTCATGTTTCGACTCCAGCAGTTAAAAGTTTAAAGGAGATTTTTGATGGCGAAAAATTTTGAGCAAATTACAAAACTGGGCCAGTGGCAATATGAGTGTTTTTGAATTGTGACCAAAGTCAAAGAAAGTTGAATCTAATGCACAAAGTTGAGTCATAACAAGATGGCCTGCAGCACTTTCTTCAGATAATTGCGCACCAAAACAATTATCTACGTAGATACGGGAAGAAAGAGCAAGATGAGAACTCTCGGATGGGCTTCTCCCACCAATGACTCCTTGCAGACTGCATCAGACTTTTGGAAATTAACAAAGGAAGTAGGTTGTTAGATTTATCTCTGTCAGTCATGTTGTTTCTGCGGTGTAGCTATATTTTTGTCTAATCTCAACAAAAAATTAGACTCATGACATTCCCTCTAATATCCAGCGGTTTCTGTTCCTGGCTCCTATGCTGGAAGATGACTTGCAGATTTCTTGAAGTGCCGTGCTCGGAAATGGAATTTGTGGGAAATGGAGGAGCTCATTTTCCATGCGCACATATACTCCATTTTATCCTACCTGAAAAGGAACTATTTGAGTTGTACGAACAGCTGGTGGTGAACCAAGCTCATGAACTCCACGATATGCTGGCGTGGAAATTAAACTGGCAACTAACGCTGATTAGATGGAAAGTTCGTTAGAGACACAAGTGTCGCGTTACTTTCACCAGCATGGATGGCTGCCAAAGTTTGGGCGATGCAGGTCCGTCTACAGCATTCAGGGTTGGAAAACGTTCAGAGAGAAAGGTATAGATGCAGAAGCCGATAAGGAGGGAGCCGGCTGGGTGAAAGTTGTTGACTCTGTTTATTTGTTGTACCAGGTCAAATGAGTATTCCATTGTGTGGATCGGTCGTGCTCGTGAAAGGGCTAGGCATCTGATGAAAAAAAGGAACAAGTAGGTGTGCGGTGAGAGATCATGTTTGTAAGCTTCTTCTGTGCTGGAATTTTGTCAGCAAGAAATGGGCACGATAAAGTGAGTTGAGGTGGGAGGGAGATTATTATTTTTTTCCGCGTCGCACATGTAAAAGCGAAATTCCTCATCTTTTTTCTTAGAATATCTTCTCTCCTTCAACTCTCTGTCTCTCCCCCTCCCTCCCTCTCTCTCTCTCTCTCTCTCCCATCGCTTTCTTTCTTCCTTTCTTTCTTGCTGTTCCACTCGAGGGCAACTTGGATTGCAACATAGAAAACCTTTCAGATCAAAGACTTTTTCCTTCTGTTTCAATTTCAGTTATTAGAGCTCAGCCAACATCTTAGCGTACGAACACAACAACTCTCTCCTACTTATTCGAGCAACAACTTTTCTTTTTTCTGCGATTCCACTTTGACATACCACACTCAGGGCTGCAAATACACTTACGCCTTTGATCACAGCCTGATACCATTTACAATGCCCGTTTGTCAACCAGAAATATATTCCGGCTGCACATTTCATCCCAGCCTTGCCCAATTGCCCTCAATTTCTACCGCCTTATCTCAGCCACACTCCCATCTTTCACCAACGGCGGCCGATCCTCATCCCGACCGCCTTCCCTTTCCCAATGGACGAACCCATAGGATCTACATGAGCTCCCTGTGCACATCCCAGTCATAAAAATCTGGAATTCCCGAGCTCGTATTTCCGATTTCCTTCTTCAACTCAATCGATACACGGTACATTACTTTCCACCGGAAAATGACGACAATATCCCCCGGGTCTCGCAAGAGCTATCCAGCAAAGTTATTTGCATAACAGACGAGCTACTGACCCGGAAACATAATCAGATCATGTATTCAAAATATGCACTCAGTCTAAATATTACGGAAGAAAAGTGATGAAGAAATATTTTCTCCCAGTGCCTCATTTCCCGCTCTTGTCAAATCCACACACATTTAGGCTATCTTACATTTGTTGAAATAGCCTCACTTTATGGTTTGCCCTGTCTCCCTAAAATAGTGCCCTGTCCAGGCTCCAATACCCGGTGACGGTAATATCGCCGTGATTCCTTCTCTCTTCGCAGTTCTAAGCCCCTCATGCCATCATTTACATTGAGGATGGAGAAACGTACTTAAAAACCAAATGGTATTCGAGCACCGTGCACATGTAACTTTGGTGACACAAGTAAGCACGGCACCGCTCTATCAGTACTACAACACTATTAGCGATTCAAATTAACATGAGCATTAGAATAATAGGTTGTTTATGCTACATGTTTGACACAGGGGAAGGAGTCGGTACTTATGCATATGCGAGTGCGAAGCAGCCCTCTGGTGAAAAGAAATACTTTCACTTTCACTCCCCTCCCCTCTTTCCTCAGTCCAGAACTGGAGTTGGGGGAAAGAAGCTGTTGAGTAAACGAAGGCGCTTCTTGTCTTTACGTTATCTATTGCGCCATAAGGCAGGAAGCATGACATCTTATGTACTTGTGTTCTAAGTCCGTCTGACGCAATCTGGACTTGGCGGCAATGCAGTTAGGAGTTACAGACTTAGCTCCGTTCTCTGGCCTTTGTCTCCTGGCCACGTCATTACCAGTCTCATTGACAGTAGGAGCTGAATGAGAGTTTCGTCTAATTACTCTTATAAGCGAGGAGTTTATGAGGACGGCTCTCGCTTTAAGTATTCAAAAAGATATGCCACTTCAGTACATGGCGGTAAGCTCATCGCTGCGGAACTTGTCACATGTCGCAAATAAAGTCAGGAAGCTGTCGCCAGTCCGTGTTGACACAATAAGTACGAGTCTTGCAGCATTGTGATACAAAGCAAGGAGCTTCCTCTCTTTCTGACCTGATGTCGTTAAAGAGATGCTCATTCCAGTGTGCGTAAAGAAATCCACTACTCACACTTTCACTCTCGAAGCAGAGGAGGAGGATGTATCCTGGAGAAACGTTGTCCAACCGGGGGACATAGGTTGTTAAGCAATTTCCAGGCAATCAGGAGAAATCCTTCCGGTCCATGCTGGACGCTTTGCCAGTACTGTCCCTCCGGAATCTTCCTTTTTGTCATGGGAGCTTTCCGTCCGCCCTTTCTTTTTCCTTTCTGCCTACTGTTTTTGCGGACAGAGAGCTCCGGCCACGACCTCGTGGCACGGGTCTGCGCTCCGGCCTTGTTTGCTCACTGCCTGTAGTGTTGTAGCCCCGTCATCAGTTTACAGAAGAGGGCAGGAGTACAACAACTATTGCGGCAGGATGTATTACCCAGTTCCAAGAATCTTATTCCGCATAGGGAAATGCCGTAGACAGAGGCTCGCTCCAGCCTCGGCTCCATCTCCTCCTGACGTATTCCAATGGCCGAAGAGTAATGGTCTGAGGAAGTGGCGAGCGTCAGTGACAGGAAACCGTTGGGAAAATGAATCTCCAATTCTTTCACACCCTCTTGCATCGTGAGACTGTTGGACGTCTTGGAGACGCTGGCCCTAGCCAGCGTCTTCACCAACTTCCAAATTCAGGCAATAAAATTCACCTCGTCTATAAATGAGGAGGTTATTTGCGAACTATGGTCGAAGAACTCGGTCAACGTGACTCTGAGTCTGAGCCTGGATACACCTGAGATGTGGCCGGAATACAAACTGTAGTTTATCTTTCTCCAATTGAAATCCGAGGTAATTTAAAACCAAAACTTGGGCTTGTAAAGTAAATTATATCGTCCATGCTCTCAGCTGGCTGTCAATCTGAACAAGTTACATGGAGCTCGAGCACGTGGTAAGTACTCCATCCAGCACAACTCTCGGTCTCTGTATAGATTTTCCAATTTCTCTCTCTCTCTCTTGGGACGAAGATAAGATGCATACGAAAGAAGAAACCTACATTCCTTGGTGCACATTTACTTAATGGGATGAAATATCTTGTCATCTCCTTTGCCGATATTTACATTATTGCATTGTGACGCTTCTACCCTTAGCTTCAAATCCCAGACGAAGTTCATCTTAAACACTCTTATCATCAAATTACTCCAAATGCATAACAGACATGTGCATTGAGAAATACGCAGTGGACGAGATTCAGCGAGTCGTGCATCAAAGCTATAAATCATCACTTTCCGATAAGCTCTGTTCAAACGTCACTCAAAGTCAGGGCGGAACCAATTTACATCGTTTCAAGCACGGCATTAGGGTGCGTACGCACTGCGGATCTGTTGAATCAAACTTGAGTCGGAAGTGACTGCACTTATTTCTATGGAAAAAGCTAAGCATCAGATAAACATTAAAGTTGTATACTTTTCTGGTTTTCAATTTTTTTTAAGCTAAGCCTCTCAGGGTCTCAGGTTGCATTTCCCTGTTCTCAAAGTAGATGCAAAGTGCAACTTGAGCCGTTGACTTGTTTTTTTTAATCCTTTCTCCACAAGGAGACAGACAAATGTTATATTAAAATTTCAACGGAAACATGAATGAGTGCTTGCATCCCTCAGAGCAATGGTGGTTGTGGCAACCAACCGCATGAGATGGAAACAGCTCCTTTCAAATCCTTTCAGTTAATGTTGATTGACTTTACTGAAATGAGATAAGAAAGGAGGATGGGGAGTACGCAAAAAATATTTACCTTACATTTCTTGTGAAAATGTTTACTTAAGGAGAAACAAATGAAGGGATTTCTTTTTGCACAAATCCTCATCCGCTCCTTCCTCCCTTAACTTTCACCCAGGCGAGACGGCTAAAGCGTGCTGGAGTAACTGCGTGGGAAATGAGGGAAATCCGACCCGTTTGCCATCCCAGCTTGGAGTATCAGACGCGTTCTCGTATGGCCTTCAGCGGTAATTTGTTGCTTTTACGCAATGTTCATCCACCAATGGACGGTAAATTGCGACAGGAATGTGCTCATACTACCTAGCTAATGTCCTGAATCTGTGACAACTCGCACAGTATTATTGCAATCCCACTTAATGGCGCCCATTTGCAGGAATTCGCCCTAATAAACATGCAATTCCCTACTACACCAAGATAACACTGTCACCCAGAGCAAAAGTCCCGTTGTGTTCTTTGTTCAAGCTACCATGTTGCCGTACTGGCCCACGTGACGCAGCGTTCAATGCTGAGGCATCAGATCATAGATGCTAGATCAGATTTACGACTATCGATAAGCCTTTAAAGCTTAGGTAATTAAAGTAGAGGCAATCAAGAGTACAACTCTATGAGATTTAACCCAGCCTTTAATCTTGGTGATGATAAGGTTAAATTCTGAGTCAGTGAGAATTCGCATGTGAGATCGATCCGGCTTTAATTGGTAATAAAAAAACCCGGTGTAGTATAAACTGAGTAATGAGAAAGAAAAGGCACTATTTCTGATTTTGGAGTCTCCAAAAATTAAAAATCATGCCAGAATTACGTATTCAGTTCAATTTAACCTCTTTCGCCTTCCAAGCCGAGTACTCGTACTCTTTCAAGATCAAAAGTACTACTTTACCAATAAGTGCCATCAAAGTACTTATTGCCTGGGCTACAAAACTCACATATGGGGAGTGGATAGTGAAGAGGGACTTTCACCTCAGAGACACCGCACCATCTTTCAGTCTCCATGGCAACGAATGACACCTACACTTGAAGGCATGTTTGTAAGTGGCACGTATCCGATTCAATGGGAAGGTTGTGGATTCCATCTTACAGCGATATTATAAGAGTAAGTTGAAAAAGATGGCGCATTTATCATGGTTTAATCAGCACTGCACCGATCCAATATCACTTACGAAGACAGCATTGCGACGCACAAGATGAGCACTTTTTTCACGTGTCAACCCAAGTTATGTAATTGAGCTGGAAAAGGTCGAGGTGCGTGTGTGACACAAGGAGAAAAATAGCAGAGGGCAAAAGCAGTAATGGTTTGCCTAATGATTTCGGTTCACATGTTGCCGACCGAGATTGTGAAAACTAAAGCGATTTTAAATGTCAGAGCTGAGCGGACTATTTGAGGATGGCGTATTGTCTGCTGACATATCCATCTTTGGTCTTGTATGAAAGCATCATTTACCATTTTTTTATCCAGCATTGAAACTATATTTTTTAGACCGGAGTCAAGTGAAGGGGAGGTTTCATTGTGGCGGGCCTTGGTGTATGAAAAGCTGGTGGTGTCACTCGCCTCTAAGAACAAGGCTATGAGACATAGCTTGTCCCCTGTCAACTTTGAGGAAAGCTGAGGAGCTGAGCACAAGCAGAATGATTTAGGCAGACGTAAAAAATTAAAAGCCGAAGCAATTTAGAACACAGTGGAGCAGTAAAGCACGAGGACGGGAGCTGTTCGGAGGAGAAAACCGCAATGCCTGATAGAATTCTTGCTGGGAGCGAGATGCAAGCAAGTCACAAGAGGATTGAAAGCAAGTACGAGAGGAAAATAAGGATGACTGCACCAAGTTGTCCATAGGATCTGAGGATTCGTAGGGGATTTTAAAGTACTTACGTTGGATTGAACCAAAGACATGTTTTTCATCCAACCATCCCCGTTTCAACTTGCGCTACTACCATGTACAATAATTTCACGTAGCCTTTTGATGCCATCACACTACTTTCCTGGTTGCATGGAGAAGGACGGTGAGAAGGATGAACGTCCTCATACAGGAGGGTCGCCGTATGCTTCTCGCGAGGGTAAATATCGTCTTTGCTTCCGGCTTTCAAGACACGTCTTGCATCAATTCTAAAGCTATCACTGGAAATAAATAAGAGCACACAGGTTGAGGTTGAAATAACATTTTGGAAAAGATTTGACCCCATTCAAAACCTGTGAGGAGACGGTTCATCTTCTCTTTAGTAAACGTCGGCGGGGCAAAGGAACCATTCCGTCACCTGTGTATCTGAAGGAGCAGCTTCATCCACAGTCATTTGCCCGTTGATGGATAGGGAGAGTCGGTACGTTAACTTTTAAGAAACCGTTAGTATTTTAGGACCGGGTGGGTGTAACTGACTTGAATCGGGCCCGGTGACTGCGGGCCATGGGCCTTGACGAGCTGGTTTATCCCTACCTGTCGGCATGTGTTGGTAATTATGTAAATTGTGAATTGATTTTCTCCTTTCCGTGTGAAAAATGCAGCCGGAATGAAGGTAAAAGTTTGCGTTTCTTTTCATCTGTATACACAGACTTGATTTAAATAGCGGTTTTCAATATTACATATGCCCTGGCTTCCATCCCTACTCGTAAGCTCATGTCATGTGACAGTACTTGGTTTAAGGCAAGCTTGAATTGTACGTTTGCATCTTTCTCACCCGATACACCCACAGTAGCTTGGTTCCGACTTGAAAAGCAAGCTTTATACGATCTCGGGATGGTGTGTACGTAATTTCAAAGCATGTAAATTCAAACGTGCTTATTTAAGCCTGAAGATGTGTATCTGCGAACCAAGTGTTCCTTTTCATAATAAATGTGTTTCCGTTCGGAGAAGAAGTGGTAGTGGAAGGCGGTTGAAAATCCGCTTGGATTCGGAAGGAATATATTTCCTTGCGCTGGCCTGTCGGGTCTCATGCGTGTCTATCTTCAGTATCTGTTGTTGCTTCATGTAAAGTTTTCTCCCGGTGTGGTGTATATACATCGGACCGTAAATTTGTGTGGAACAAACGGCAGAGCTTTTCGAGTCTCCTTTTCCTCTGTCTCGTGAACATGTTCTCAGGAATGCTGGGAAGTTTCAGAAAAGATTTCTTCCAGCCGTCTCTTTTCCGCTCGTATGTTTTTCTCGTCTCCTTCGAGGCCTGCATTTCACCCCTGCTTGAATCCCAGAACGATACTAAATACTAATGCCGACAACGTGCGAAGCTCCACAAAGCCACTAAACAAACGCCATTCCAGTGCCACACATGGCATGGCATCACTACACACTCACATCAACACGACTAACGAACAGCCTGGCTACTTCCTTCTGTTTTTCCTAACGCTGTTCCTTTAAGTGAGGGAAAAGTCTCGTTGCAGGACCTGCAGAGGCTATGCAATGCCTTGACAGAGTTGTGATTTGACGCGTGTCTGTGGGTGGAAACGTTTATTTTCTGCGGCTTCTCCTCTCTCCTTGAAATCGTCTTGTAGAACATGAGGCTGTGAGCAATACTAATGACCGAAAATTGTTTTCTGGGCGGTAAAGTCATTCCGACCCATGTTCCCACTTTGTCCAATGGCAGGTCCACAAGTTACGAGCAAGTCCATCATTTTCCCCGCAACATGTCATTTCCTCCATTGTTTTCTCCTGGAATTCCGACAGGGTAACGAGTAGGATGAATACCACCGTCTTGTCATCTCTTGATGCTATCAGACTTTCAATGACCAGGCCTTGCGGTCTGACCTTGTAGCACCTTCGTTGTCATGGCAACGGTTAGAACTTGGGCAGTTAATCACAGTGACACGTTGCCATAGTTAAAGTTAGCTAGAAGCCTCGCCCCAAGCGATGCAGGTCAAGACACCGATCCTAAAAGGCAATACAAGGCCGCTCTCACTCCTATGCAGGAGTAACGTAAGCAATGGAGAACAAAGCATGACGACAACGTAAAGTGAGCGAAGGAGAGGAATGTGTGCAGTTGTAGCTGGGATTACTGGAACGGAATCACAAGACTGGCTCAGGCCAGAGGGACATGTGAGGGATACGTGAAGTTTGTGAGTGGTGACTTGTGCCTAATGACCAAGGCTTTATGTATGGTTCCAGGCTCGCCTCATTAATTTCCTTATACTGGCAGAATTTAAATCCTTTGAATTTCCCTCAGTTTAAAGACACGAGTGGAGTCAGAAATCTCCGAGGCACATGCCACTGTCCATGATTCAAGACAGACGCCTCCTTTCCGCGCTTCCTCACGGCGTACATGCCTTCAGTAACGTTAGAGAAAACGTAACGACCGACTTCCTTTCGATAACTTGCAGTTCCGAGCTACCCCAGCTGGCTTCATTGGGGTGGAAAGGAAGAGCTTTTGCAAGGATTTGGATCACTCTTGCAATCCTTCATCCAGTGTTACGTCACCGCTCACTGTTCCCAGTACCATTAAGCACAACAACTCTGTAACAGGACACGTGGTGTACGCTAAATCTTACCGTGCATGTGAACAAGGTGTTCTGTTGGCATGGCAGCGTGCGAATCCCTCCCAGAACTTACGCATTATGTACGGTATGGTGCATGGACTTGAGTCCTGGACGAAATGCGGTCACTCGCCCCTTTTATATAGCAAGAGTGATGGCAGTAAAGAAGGAACGAGGCTGTAGTAAAAGTTTATGTGGCGTTTTATATTTCTTTGGAATTTTTTACACTGCTTTTCAGAAATCATCTCCGTGTGTGCACACTGTGCAATTTTTCCAAATTGTATCTTTCATTGCAGCTATTTTTAACAAGATTGCTGTGGGCCCAACTTCTGGAATTCTCTCTACAACCGCTATTCTTTCTCCATTCGATAACCCATTGCAATTTCAAAGCATTAGTTGGAGCGATGTCGAGAAATTTACAGCGGTAATGGACCTAATGAAGTAATGAGAATGAGAATCCCTCTCTCTCTCTCTCTCTCTCTCCTTCTCCCTGTCTTGGGAGAGAGCAAGGGAGCTGGATTCCTTTCCGGATGGGAAACAGAGATGGTAAGGATGCGGGCGACAATCCGGCAAAAACTATATGGGCTCAGTCCACTCCGATTAGCTGGAATGTCAATGCAGTATCCGCGTCCATTCACGTCTTTTTCTTCCATGCCCTCAAATGGAGAACTGATGAGGAGGGAAACGTCAGCATGACACAATCAGTTCATATGGGTGCTTACTTCCCATGTGTGACCTCGGCCATGTCTGATTACTTGGAATGCGGTGGGAAAATGACTTTTTTAGTCATCAACATCGTCATCATGAGCAACAACTGCAGAAATTGATACTTGACTTGAGGCTTACCATACGATCATCAACCCTTTTCCCTACGAAAGTCTATTTTCTCCACCTATATACGTACGGCTTGCTAATCCTTCTCCGTCGTTAACAACCCGGCACGGCACCCAGATCTAGTTGTAAACCAGGGCTGGAGGCCAGCGTTTGTCCTGCGATTAGTTAATCTCGCAGTTTAATCGGGAGTTGATACGGTAAGCTGGATAATTGCTCTGCTGTTAGCTGAACTCGATGCAATTACCAGTGATTTGGCCTTCAACGACTCGGCGGTAGTTTTCGGTGAGAAATCCTGTTTACTACAGCTCTAAGAACCCTGGAATTGATTCGCGGCTTGGAACTCTTTGAAGCAAAGCTGGTACAGATTGTTCATAGAACCTTGCGGTTGTCGAGCAAAGTTTTGGATAACGTCGGCATCGGATACCAAAAACTTTCTGACACATATTCTAATTTTCAGGTGCTAAAGAGATGAGGATAAAGGAATTGAACCTATAGGTGACGAAAAATATTGCTGTTTCGGTTGCTCAGACACCAATCGTTTCACTGACAGTTGGGTTTCGGTGGGTAGTTCGGTCTACCTAGTATTTGAGTACAGGGGTAACGGCGTTACTCGGGAGAGTAACGACTGAATCTGAGGATTCCCTGCTTTATCTATCTGTGATTCTCGGAATAATTCAATTAGGTTTCCACATCGGCGATCTTTAATTGCAATGAGGCATGTTGGCTAGTGGTAGAGCGGAAATAGCGGTTTCACAAGCCCCGAGGTTGTAGTGGATGCATGTTGACAAAAATAGTCCAAGTTTACGTGTACCCCCAGCTCCGTGAGTGCTGTTTAGGATTAACAAAGTTAGCGCGAGGAAATTGTCGGAAGAGCTTAGGGACTCGGTATTGGAGCTGTTTAATTTGACGGCGAGTAAATAAATAATGTCTCCATAGCCAAACATGTCAACCCCCAGGTCTGGGGTGTTAAGCCTTTTTCCAGACAATCTCATGTCTAGGTGATTAGAGTCAAAGTTCGGTCATTCGCCGTTAAAAACGACTCTGTCAGTANGGGGTGTTAAGCCTTTTTCCAGACAATCTCATGTCTAGGTGATTAGAGTCAAAGTTCGGTCATTCGCCGTTAAAAACGACTCTGTCAGTATTTCAAGCTTGGGTCTTTCTCCGTTTGTGTCTCGGCATGTTTTTCATATTTCCGTACAAGTGTTATGCCACACGCAACATGCATGTTACATGTGGCCAGATAAGGTAAACTTTAAGGACGGGGATCGCCGCCATTCATCCCAAGTGAAACAAGCTGTGAAGACGCAGGACGCATGCCAAATTACATTCCGATCCTCCAAGTCCTTTCCCCATCCCTTGAAGGTTGGAGGCCGTAGGTTGTCACACTTGTTTCCATGGCAACAACACATCTGTCACTGATCTAAAGCCGGAAATGCAACAACATTCCGTCTTGCTCCCTCCTCATTCGTCTTTGCCACACGTCAAAGTCCTTCTGGCTCACCATGGTTGAGTAACGGAAAGTCGATAGTTGGCACGTTCCAGACCGAGAGGAAAGTCACGAGGATGCGATACAAAGTAAATCCTCCTTCCTTCCCGCATGTAATTTCAATCACCCATTAAAAGTCAACCAGACAGGCAGGACTGGGTGGCGAAGAACACATTGCTGAGCTAACGAAACGTAACTTGGGATTAGATTCCGTATTTTGGTCCTTGTTTCTCCTCCAATTTTCCTCACGAAACTGATCCGTGTGCACTTACAAAAACTTATTGCTCAAAATTGGTTTTTGCTTATTGAGCATTCCCTCCCATGTCGGTATGTTTGCAGTCTGCAAGCGTGTTGAAAGATGTTGCTGACATCTGCTCTTAATTATTGCCATTTCCAATTACACCCGCTCCTTCTGTACACTCTCCTCCGCTGAATCTGTAAAATATGAAGCTAAGAGCCGAGAAAAAATCCACCTCTAATTAGTATTGCGTACAGGCATCCGGTTACGCCACACTTTAAGAAATCGGCACTGCCAACTTTACCCGGTAGAAGTTTACCTAAGGGTTACAGCTCAATTGCATCTGAGGAATTCCGTCCCCGTCTTTATTTGTTGTTCCTTAGTTTGCGGTTGTGACTCATTTAGTTTTCTTTGGTCATAGCAACCTCTGCCTCTGTGTTTGTCAAAGTAAACTGTCACGATGTACTTTGGCCGGTACAAAGCCGATGATGTCGTCAGGCATTCAAGTGAATTTTATAACTTGAGTTCTGAAACGGAAGATGTTGTGACAAAACGTATTACCGACTCGAATTTTCCTCTTGAAAAATTCATAAATTGTCTCAGACATAGCTTGGAGACGGGAAGCCGCCAGGCTCTTTTCACAATTAATGTAGCAGTGGTATAAAAAGTAACGTTTACTGCTGAGACAACTTTCTCATCGGATGCGCACAAAATGTTTACGAATGTCTCTCTGACGGTTATGCATCCTTTCAAGACACTAATGGCATGCTCTTTCGAAAGCGGAGAAAAAAGTACAGGGGAGTACAAATTCTGACAGGATGTAATGAAAAATCATAATGAGCATCTTCTGTTTCAAGGCCAAGGAGAAGCCGATATGTTGTAAGACCTTGTTTCTATGATTTTATCAACCGTGTATTTTCGCTAATTTCCTCACAGATTGCGCTTACAGAATTCAGAGTCATTAGCGAAAACTCGCAAAAATGTAGCCAGTAACGTTCAATTCTCTGAACAACAAAATGTTCTTTATTTTATCGTAAATTTGTCGTCAGAGGCTCTTACTGCCTCTCCAGCCGCAGTAATACTTTCACTTCTCCTTCCAAGTTCCAACTGAGGTTGATTTTAAGTCGATTGGCCCTTTGTATGTCTTGCTACGAACCTCATTATTATTCTGCGTCATCCATCCGTAAAATTATTTTAACTTGGACTAAAATGACAGGTATGGAGGCGGAAGAAAGTTTCGTCACGTTACTAGCATAGATGATGAAGCTGTGAGCAGAAGTTGTTTACCAGACCACATTTGAAGTCACTGGAGCAGAGTCACAACACATTGGAGTGAAGGCAAGCGAGTCTAGCCAACTTGGGACTCTGTTTTACCATCACTGGGGTAAATAAGCGTGAAAACTTGTTGTTGGCAATTTCAACGTAGTTTCTCTACAAGAAAGTTATTGAATTTCCTCGTACAGGTAGGCCCTCAAATGGAAAAATGCCTGCTTTTCCATTACCCCCTTATGAAAGAAGGCTCAGCTCTTGACAATTTTCAACAACCTGGTCTTTTCGCTACGATCCTCGTCTGAAATTCTGGTCACAGCTTTGCCAATTTTTAAGCTATTTTTTGCCAAATTATAAGTTTCATCCGTTTCCACTCCACCTGAATTCAAAGTATGTAAGTTGTTCAGTCTTGGCCTGGAGTTTGGCACCATATCCTTAAGCCTTGAACATGGTACGGAGTTGTTCAAAAACATGTGCAATACTTGTTTGACAAATTCTCCGTATTAACTACCGAAGCGTATGTAACGCACTGAGAGGAAATCTTTTTCCTCCCTATTTGCAAAACTGGTATTTCCCAAGGCAAGCTCCCTCGTTAACATGTTATCAATATGCATTGCACGCAGGTAAGTGAAAGTAAAAGTAAGTAGTAATGAGATGAGTAATCTTGGGAGCACAAACTTAAGAAAACGCCTTTGGCACTGCTCCCTTAAGTTTTCACATGAGAAAAGTCCCAAAAGCGGAGCTACATACGTGACCGAGTTTGTTTTGGCAAGAATTAGAAACTGGATGGAAAGCTGGTTTGGGATTTTTACTTGCTGGGCCTCTGAAAATCTTGATGGAGGATTGAGAGCCGGAGCTACGATTCATGTAACTGAATTGTGCATTAAAACTTCACATGCAGCGACAGTGTGTTAAAAATCCTTCAAGAAAACACACCACAAATTAGCTAGAGGATAGGAAGGAAGAAGAAACAAAATTGAGGCATGCCTCAGGCAGTTTGCCATTACCTGTGAAGTTCTCCAGCCAAAAAAGGGCTTTTCTCAGCTTACGTAAAGACTCATTGTTACATAAGGGGGTAATACTGGCGATCAGACGAGTAATTTGCCAAGTAGATGAGAGCTATCGAGGTTAGATTTTTCCTAGAACTCTCACAGTGGTCTAAGAAGAATTGAGAGAAATGAGAAAAAAATAGCTTGTATCAAATAAGCAGTTAAATGCATGTATTTTTGAGCAGGTGTATAGGAAACAGGAGAACAAGTTTCGATTTAGTGCTCAGACAATGTTTTCATGTAAAATAACATTCAATGCTAGCCAAAGTTAGTAATTTTTAACTTTCATACAAGTTTATTCCTATTTGACTTTAGAAACTTAGAAAAGTACAACATTTTGGCTCTTTCAAGGATTTCTCCTGCAGCTTTGGCCCTTTCACAAACTACGAGATTGAACAGACGGCACGTTATAGAAGATTGTTCAGTGCAAGACGGTTTCGCAGCAGAGGATGAAATTACAGTAACTTGACGCCCTGCTTTTACTTCACCCGGTCCGCTAATTCAGAGAATGAGGCTAGAATAATAAAT
>VRMD01001432.1:0-17093 GCA_009872375.1 Sminthurides bifidus
TGTCAAAGCTGAAGATTTAGCACACACGTTTATTGAACGTTGGACGAAGAGGTTAAGTTTTGAAGAGCATTCCATGGATTCTAAAAATTCAAATCATGTCCTATAATAAGCATCAAGAATGTTACCGGTCATCTTTGACATGCATAAAAGAGTCCCCATGTTTTCTACGCTGAAAATCAGTCGCATTAGTTGATTTTGATATTGCATGTATAATAATTTTGTCTGACAAGTCATTTTAGTGAATCCGTAATGTTAGGTGAAAGGAATTGCGCTTGCAGCGATGTGTTTGAAGGGAGAATTTAATCATGAACAAGATCATATTTACTCATTTAAGAGATTACTACCATTCTTCCTCACTTGTACCACGTAAAATAGATGCGTCTAGACTTCTAGACCGGAAATACTAATGGTCATAATCACATGTCATTTATATATATAATCAAGTTCATTGACAATTTCATGCTATTCATTGAAAAAAGCATGTGATTCCATATCTGGAGCTACTTCCACTTTCAATTACATGTTCCTGATAAAGTAGCCTAAAAATTTCCTGACCTAATAACAAAAGAATTTCAAGAGTTACTATTCAGAGCTATAAGGAATGAATAAAATAGCTGGGGTTGTTCATTTGCAAGGGGGAATTTACATGCTTACAAAAATACTTTTACTTCTCCATGTCGACGAATAATTACTGTTAATTAGAGCTGGTCCAGAAATTTTCTCGTTCAGTCTAGGTTGGACTACATGTGAAAATACTGATAATGAACTCATGCACGAACAAAACAGCATTCTGCAGTTATCATATTTTCAGACTTCAAGCTCCATGGTCTGATAATCATTCCTTGACATCGCCTTTTCTTCATCCAGATAGTTTTCATGGAATTCCTGCAACAGAATCATGAGTACTTATTGAGTGCGGACTTCACTTAAAGGCAAACAGTACATGAATTTTTTTGGACATGTAAATTTGACATTGAATTAAAACCTACCTCCTATGTGTTGACTTCGTCAATTTTGGCCACTCCAGAATTCTACTCTTCAGTACATGATTACTGTCTTTCTTCTTTGATTGACTACAAATTTTTTTCATTACGTAGATACAGATCCCTGAAGGCAATAATCAAAATTGCATGTTTGCAATTATATTCACATGCTCATTAAAAGCGTGTATTAATTTAACAAGTTATGTAGCCCGGACTCACTCATGTTCAATCTTATTGAAGGAATAAGGCATACTATACTCGAAGTTAATGCTCCTGATCTTGCGTCCCTCAATCCTTAAAAACTTATTTAACCGCCCCACTCTCTCAGGAACACTTGCTTCTTGTTGGCAGAATTGAAGAAATTGTAACTGACACCGGACTGGGTAGCAAAATGACTGCAATAAAATAAACACCATGAAATGACTTTGGATCCACATTTAACTTACACTTTAAACACTCCTGATACTTGTGATCTTAAATGATCCCACTATATATATTCAGTTAAATCCACATGGTTGAGCCTTTTTGATTCTTTATAACTATCATGCTGTAGTTTTTTGAAGATACTTGCTACGCTTTCTAGGCTCTAAGTGACAGTCCCAATTTCAAGGGATTGCCATGACAATGACAGAAGACCCGAAATTTCCACTTCTCGATCTTATTTATCAAACATGTCCTTTTGTCCAACAGAAATCGCACTTCACTGTAAACGTGACTGCAACTTCTCCTTGCTAATTATAAGAAGTAAAAACATTACATGCGCTATCAAAGGACTTATTAATACTCACAGCCACAGTCCTAGAGTCAGCCGTTACCGCTTTGAAGAATAACGTCTAATGCGTTAACCTCGTCACCCGGTCGAAATTCCGCCACCTGTTACCCGTTATCGTACAGGAAGATGCATGCTGCTCCGGTCTCGTCACCCGACTGAAATATAGCCTTGGAAGATGCATTTGATTGGCTCTGTGGAGGGGAGGGAGGTGGAGACGACGTGAGACTCTCGGCCTGAGCGCCTGAGACTCACGGCTCGTGGAGAGGAGCTCAATAGGTAATATTCAAATATTGTTCAAACCCTGAGACTGGAGGCTTGCCATAGGAGATGGATAGACGATGGAGCACGCAGTCATTGAATACCTTTTCGAGGGAGCTGAAACACACAGGACAGGAACGAATATGCAGCTTACAGTACAGGGAGCAATAGCTTAAAGCTGGGGATGAGAGAGAGACGAAGAGGAAACGTCGAATGCACGAAGCAAGTGCAACAAGGGGTTTTAAAAGGTATTTTCTTTAGTTAGTTCTGTGCCGAAGTGTGAGGAAGATGAGTGCGACTGTTGCTGCACTGTACAGTTACGCATGAAGGCGTAGAAAAGGAAAGATCCAGAGAACTGTAAAATCTGTGAATTGTTTTAGAGTTTCTTCTGCGAGTTTATAAATTTGATGCGATTTAATCGCAATTATATCGGAGCAAGGGATATTAACTAAACGGTTCCAACAAGTGTTGAGAAATAATTTCAGGGCACGTTGTGCCTTTCCGTGCGTAATAGCAATTTTCTTAGTTCGTGTGGGAGTCGAAAGACTACAAGAGGTCAAGTTAATACGGTTCGGAACCAGAGTTGCATAACCAAGGCTGAGGTAAGAATATTTCAGGATTATTTGCAAATAAAAGCATTGTGAAACACGTGTAAGAATTTGTCAGGCTGTAGCAGTGGTACTCCCACCTGTCGAAATCAGACTCATGTCAGACAATTATTCACGTTTTTGGTAAAGTTTTAACAGGGTTATTTAAGCTGCGTAATTCACTGTAGACTAAAATGATGACATTCCTCTTTGTGTTTCTAGTTTCTAGTTACGTTCTTCTCCTGTAATTAGTCGTAATGGTTCTTATGTTGACTCAAGCCCTTATGATCTCATGTTCAATTGTTTTATTGGTTGCTAAGCTCTTGATGAGCTTTTTTTATTCGTGGAAAATTGGAATGGACTATAGGGAGGCAACAGTTGAGTTTATAAGAAGCCGTAAGATGCTGAAGTTGTGTAAAACAGCTCATTTACATTATCCCTATTACTAGGTGTTAGATAACGTTATGTGAGCCATATTCTACAAAATTTCTGAAGGATTTGAAGCCATGCTAACGTAAGTTTTGTTGCATTTCGATTAACAGCAAGTACTCAATATTCCTTCTGACATCGTTGGGATTGGTAACGAACTAAATTAGTGCAAAGTGGCTAATGGAGGTATTACAGTGTGACTATAATTGCTTTGGTTCCAGCCATGTTGTAGATAGGTAGGGATTGTTGTGCAAGTCGCATGGGATCTCACTCGAAGCAGTGAATGTGGGAGATGCACTGTGTTTTCCCATTTGAGTTTGGGTTGAGGTTCTCGAGCTCGACTCACATTGTCCGCGATCAGATGATATCCATCCTTGCACCCTTCCTTACCTCCCGATCCGAGTGACTCTGTAAGTGTTACACTGTTCAATGCAGTGTGTGGCTCTGCAATGGAGTTTCTCTTAGGGCTTTGTGTTTTATGTTGAGTGCTCTACTCTTTCCAGTCGTCCTTTAGACGGTTCTATGAAGGGGAAAGCATGAGAAGTTTCATGTTTGACTGACTTGGTTTTATCCTGTACCCTGTCTCTAGGTTCTTGTACTATTCGAAGTGAATTTAGCTAACAGAATAAGATTGCCACATTCTCAGCTCCTACTTCAAGTAGAAACAGTTTCTACATTTTAATGTGCACAAAAATCACCTTAGTGTCAAACACAGAGAGCGATAAGAACACAAGTGATATAATTAGTGCAAAATATTTTTGCGTTCAAGACAGCAAAAGAGAAACATAGTAATGCAACGTGTGGAAATCTCGGTAATAGTTCATATTATCTTACCTCCACATACTCAGTTTTGTAGTTCGTATAGGTGACGTATTAGGATAAGAATAGAGGTGCACTGGTTTAGAGACGTCTGACCTAACCATCCTAGGGCTAAAGAGATAGTCATGTGTTTTTAGTTTCCGCATGCAGTGGTTATTGAAGTTCTTCAACCTTATTTCGTTTTTTGTGCTAATCGCGTATAGATGTTGTAATTCTGTACCAACACACAAGACCTGGTTCGTCATTGTCCCTAAAACTTGCGTCCGTTTATTTACAGATATTTCTGCAGATTTAAGTGAGGGTTCACTAGATTTGCTAGGGTCCTTGGAGTTCCATTTGTGCATTTACTGAGCTTCTCAAAAGCTTGATAGTACGGATCGCAAGGAAGTACGAGGTAAACATATTCTTGTAATACAGAAATATTTGTGGAAGTCATGAAGCAGTCGATGCAGCAATTAGACTGTAAGAAGCCTTAGATTTAATAATAATATTTTTTCATTCAGCATTACCATTCAGTTGACGATTGGCATGCCCGCAGCGGTGTCGAGGGTCTATGGCCGACCACGATAAAGCCATCCCATCCAAAGGTGCTGGGAAATCGCCCAGAGTTCCTCGTACCAGAAGAAGGTCGCGGTCAAGGTCTGGGGATAATTCCGGTCCGGGAGTATTGGAAGGCACATTAGTAGGAGAAGATTATACTGAGTACGTTGATCAGCTTGGTGTGTGCGCCTTACTTTTTTACTCACATCTTCATCCAAGTAACGATGATAATTTATATTTACAGACTTGAGTCAGGAGGGGCAAAGAAGCAAAAATTGTCAAAAGAGAGCAGTAGTATTGTAGAATCATCAGCTTATACATCTGATTCTTGCTTTGGAACTAAAACAACAAAGAAGGAAAATATTAGAAGTGTTAGCACATCCTTAAAGCGGAATCATACCAAAGAAACAACCCATCGTCCGATCAGAAAAAGAAAAGTGGAGGCGGCTGCTGGATCAGTACCGGAATCGTCGGTACAAGAATCGTCGGGTGGATCCTCAGCTCAGTTTGTTGTTGAGAAAGGTGGAGTGGCAGAGCAAGGATTATATAGCCCACATTTTGCCTCTGAACATTTAGAAAACACCGATAATAACTCTTCCTGTGGCCAAGATCCCCTCTTTGGGAACAAGCTAGTGCCTGCAGGTCGCAAATTTAGTAAAGGAAAGTATCGCCACGCCAGTACCTCCGACAAAGACGGAGCGAACTCTACCACATCGGGATTGAACGACCAGAGTGTCAGTTCTAGGTAATTCATGTCGCTAGTTATATGAATTATGATTTCGGAGTACTCGTGTCAAAATTTTGTAACAATTATGTTATTGGTTGTAGTATAACGTCCAGATTACGTCTGACCCCGAGCCGGGCCGCTGCGGCGTCTCTAAAGACTGTCAGTACAACGGAAATAGCGACAAGTGGTGTACAAAAAGCCGAAGTTGTAGACTCTAAAAACAAGTGCGTACGTCAGCCCAAAAGAAGGTCATATTTTCATAAAGATAGCGCATCATCAGCAGAATTTGTCAGTGCTGAAAGCGAGCATCTGCACGAAGAAACTGGGAGTAGCGGATTTATCAACTTGCCAGGAACCTCTCGGAGTTTTAAAGATAGAATACCATATCAGTTACGAAGTAGAGCTGGCGCTGAAGCTACAAGTCAAAGTTCCTCCTTAACGAAAGACAAGTCGAAGAAGTTAAGCCTAGGTGTACTGAAATCGGCCCACATTCTCAGTGAGAAAGAAAAGACTCTGAAAAAGAAATCCGTATTCCGTGGAAAAAGTGATACTAGTGTAGCCAGCAGAATCTGTGGACGTGGTGGTTCTGTTACAACCGCCTCATCTTCAAGCACAACGGGGTCTTGTGCTAGTAGCAGGTAATATTTTAAATCTGATTACTCAATGATTGAATGAAGTCTGTAGTAAGTAAGAATGGCATGTTAGGCTTAGCAACCCATCCATGTGAATATATTTCATTGGGAATGGATGGCTTGGTAACAGAAATCATGATTACGAGCTCGAATTACAAGATAGCCACGTAACCATCGCCTGTACTTAAAGCTAGACCGGCTCAACATGAAGGCGGGATTGCTTATATTGTATAACAAAGAAGCAGCGTTTTGTTTTAACTTAGCGTAATTTATTTTATAGCTAGCAGGGAGTTGGATTTTCGCTGTAACTGTTTTGCTCATGATTTAAGTTTTGGTACACCGAAGTATTTTCGAGCCAGAACCATCATATCGGACTAAGTTCTGCTAGAGCTGTAGTCAATCATGGAGGATAGTTGGGATGACCAGGATAATTTGCAAGAGGAATCTATGCATTGGACCGATGATTGTGTAAACGGGAGCTCGCTGCCTTCCATCCTTCCTCATGAAATAAATGAATTTGAGCAACAGTGTATTGGTGAGGATATGCGCAGCAGTCAAATATGGAATCCTGCGCCCTTGGGCATGAATGCGATGGAGTCATCGTGCACGCTTTCAGATAGGCAGGCCACAAGTATGGATGTAGAAAGCAGCTTAAGTAGCTCATTCATCGAAAATCATGCACCGCAAATTTTGGTTGAAAGAATTTATGAATCTTTTGCCATTTGTTACAACTTACTCCAGCTTAATGCCAGTGACACGTAAGATAGCCGGGGCGGGAGCTGAATACGATTCAAGCTAATGAAGGCAATTGAAGATGTACTAGAATTATGAGAACCTATATCAGCGATCTAAATGTTAACGAATTCTTCCGCTGATTGTCGCAGGTGTAGTCGGGGTGGAGGACCTTCGTCTGAGGCATCAGGGGGCCCATCCAATACCGGTGGGGGAAAGGTTGCCGATCAAGGCATGAGCAATCAACATCATTCTGGTCAGCCCCAGCAGCAACCAACTTCTAGTGCTAGTGGTCAATCTAGGACTGGGGATTCTAGTGACGGAAGTGGAAACGGATCCGCTTCCTTAAGTGCAGCAGCCGCTGCATCTGCATTCAGTCGTAGTCTGGCCATGCTAGCTGGAGATACAGAAGGTGACGATAGTGAAATGGGTCGTCTTCAAGCACTATTAGAAGCTCGAGGCTTACCACCTCACTTATTTGGATCTCTCGCACCTAGAATGCAGCAACTTCTACATAGAGGAATTAGTAATTCGACAGGTAAATTGCTATTGGCAGTTAAACAGTAGCTAAAATATGTGAAAGGATATAATTTTGAATGTCTCCTTTACCTACAGTGACAAAAGCTCAGCAGCTGTTACAAGGTTTGCAAGCAAGTGGTGATGAAGGCCAACAGCTACAAGCTGCGATTGAAATGTGTCAATTATTAGTGATGGGGAATGAAGACACGCTTGCAGGATTTCCGGTCAAACAGACTGTACCTGCTCTAATTCATTTGCTCTCCATGGAGCACAACTTTGATATGATGAATCATGCTTGCCGAGCCTTAACTTACATGATGGAGGCATTGCCACGATCAACACCGGTTGTGGTGGAGGCGATACCGGTGTTTCTTGAGAAGTTGCAAGTAATTCAATGCATGGACGTAGCGGAACAAAGTCTAACTGCCCTAGAAATGCTTTCAAGACGGCATGCCAAGGCGATTTTGCAAGCGGTACTGTGATACTAAAAGTAGTAAAATTCTGAAGTCTATTCACACAGGTCCTTGAAAATATAATTTTTTATGTTGCAGAAGGGAGTTAGTGCATGCCTTACGTATCTGGACTTCTTCAGTATCACAGCACAGCGCGCAGCCCTATCTATAACAGCCAATTGTTGTCAGAATGTTCATCTAGATGAGTTTCATTTAGTTTCTGATTCACTCCAGTTCTTAGCTTCAAGATTGACCCAGCAGGTAAGAACATCAAATCTTTAGTAAAAAGTTTTTTTCTGGATATTCTAATGTACATTATGTGCTCACTCTTAAACAGGATAAAAAAAGCGTAGAAAGCGTATGCTTAGCCTTTAGTAGGCTTGTGGATTCATTCACCAGCTATCCAAAACGATTGGAAGAAATCGCAAGTCCAGAACTTCTCTCAAATCTGCAGCAGCTGGTAAGATGCATTCATGAATCTGTTTAATGCTTGTACTTCCTATTCTAGCATATTCAATTTGCCCATAAAGGATGGGAAAGTGAACTAGATTTTTTAGAATGTTCTAAACTTGTTGGAATTACTTTGTTCGTGTAGCTTGTTGTAACGCCTCCAGTTGTAAGCACGGGAACATTCATATTGGTCTTAAGAATGATGGCCCAACTGTGCTCACGGTGCCCTAGTATCGCCCTCAAACTTCTGAATCAGAATATCGTTACTACTTTGTCAGCATTGCTTCTTGGATCTACTAACATTAGTACTGAAATTTGTGCCGAAGAAGTATCGTCGGGTGCAGGGGTGAGTTTTCTTCACACTTCTGAGCGTTTCTTAAATAAGAACAAAAATATTCAAATGAAACTATTCTAAATCTGGAAATTTTAGATTGAGCTGGTTGCGAGAAATCCTCAAGAATTGCTCGAGATTGTAGCCCTTATCGCTGAGCTCCTACCGAAATTGCCAAAGGATGGGATATTTGCAGTGAATACTCTACTACTTCATCCCCATCTTGTTTCCCAGGATGCTATCCAATGGCAATGGAGGGATGACAGGGGTTTATGGAACTCGTATTCTGCTTTCGATTCTAGAATCATTGAGGTATTTTTCTGATTCCAGAGACAATCATTTGTGGACAAGTTCTTAATATCTTTTCATGAATCAATACATTCTTTCGTAATTCTAGACCGCACATCAGTCGGGTGATGATGAGATAAGCCTCTCGATGCAGGGAAGAACATATACAATTGATTTCTTAGGGATGCAGCAAATAAATGAGGATTCGGGTACTGCAAGAAGTGTTCAACGGAAAATCAATCCCTTTTTCAATACGAGACAATCAGGTTAGTAGGAGACCTTACTCACCTTACCTTGCCACCTACTTATTCATACTTATATCAGGACTTGTTAAATGTTTTTACAGACTCGAAGGAGAAGTCAGCGACACAAGATGTACGAGCAGACTATTTGGCTTCATACCCTGATTTTGCGTTGCCTTTCTTGCGCCCATTGTTTGCCTTGTTGAGTGAAGCAAATAGCTCTTCGGCGGGTCCAGCAGTCAGGCAAAGCTGTGTGAAGACTTTACTTAGAATTGTACATTTTCTACCGGCGGAGTCACTGCAGAAAACATTGAAGCCACAACAAGTGTCTAACAATTTGGCCAGCATGTTGGGATCCAGTGATATCAAGATTGTAGTTGGAGCGTTTCAGTTATGTCATCTATTTATGACCAAGTTGCACGATGTGTTTGTTGTTCATTTCCGACGTGAAGGTATTCCTTTTTTGTCAAGGAGCTAATATGCCGCGCAGATCCATCATATCTCTCATCTAATTTAATTATGAAAATTTATAGGAGTGTTCCATCAAGTCTCACGCATATCCACCTCTGAGATTGTAGGACCTTCTCCAGTGAAGTCCGAAATAGCACTTCTGCTCGGTATTCCAAACTCTGATGGCTCTTTAATAGGGCAATCTTCATCACCGGCGTTGTCTTCATCTGCTCCGGCTTCAGTTAATCTATCAAATGCTGCGGTGCCTTTGCTGCAGAACATGTCTTCTCAAGTTTCAATCCCGTTGGTTCCCTCCAGTGCGGGAGGGCAATCCAATTCTTTGGTGCCGAATTCATCACCGTTGGAGCTTCACATAGCAAAATTATTCCCTCAAAGTCAATCTACCGGAGCAACTGAGTTGATACAATCGCCAGTTGTCGAAGTAAATGGTCGTTCAACTTCATCCAATATCATGGAATCAGCATTCGTCAATACTGCTGCGCTGTCTTCGTTTCCGCAGACGGGGTCATCTATCTTTGCAAATAACAACAATCATGACAGTCGTAACCGTTTGAGCAGTTCTGGCGCAACTGAATCCAATAATGAATCTTCAGTTGCGAGCACCCCATCCTCAATCATCTCGAAGTCTAGTGGAGATGGCACTGTTGGATCGGAAGAAGATGCTAAAGAAATGAACTTTTTACATACGTAAGTCACCGAAAAAATGACAGTCTTGCGTGGCTTAGTAAGCAAGAATTACATAATAGATATATTTTCTTTGATATTAGGAACATGGATGCCTTTAAGCGAAAGCGCATGTCAAAGCGTCCTATACCTACATCAACTCCGCGACGAGTCAGGCAAGAAGACCCGAACATATCGTTTTGCAGTGCTCCTATGCAAAGTCTATCCGGCGCGCATGCATCCACCAGTAGCGCTGATAACCTAAGTTTTTCTAGTACGTGAATTCTTCATGCTTAAATAGCATGTGACATGGTACTAGGATTTGATAATTCAACATGACGATTTCATTTATTCCAGAATTAGCTGCCAGTGCTCCGCATTTAGCTGCACCTAACAACGCTGCATCTTCTAGTGGCGCCTCGACTAGTAACTCGATTCCAGGTGTAGTCCAAAGCGTTTCAAATCAGCAGCCTAAACGTGGTTCCAAGTCCGGATTTTTCGCGAACTTAAATCCAACTAGATGGACTAGGGGTGGAAGTGGCAGTAATAATCCTTCACCTTCATCGTCTTCTAGCCAACCGACTCATTCTGTCGATAGGACTCACGGGCACAACGTGGCAGGAAGAGCTAATAGTCAAAATGCGAATGCTTTCTTGGCCATTTCGTACAAAGAGCAAGTAAAAGCATGGTTGAAAGAACAGTCAGCTATTTTTGCTAAGAAATATTGTGATTCTACTTCGGAGGGTGGAGTTTCGCATGCAACCATCGACGGGGCAAATATTTTACCAAAACTAAATGAAATAATTCAAGATCTCAGAAAAGTAAGTGAAGGAGCTATTCATGTTGTAACCGCCTTATTCACCTGCCGCTAAGAGCCAGGCTAAATTTTATTGATTCAATTCTTCGTGAATCAAGGAAAACAAGATGCTGGATGCTTTAAAGTCGCTGAAGACCGTGGTCATGGACTCCGATGTATCTTCCTTTGAAGTTAATCATTCAGGACTGATCGGATCCCTCTTAAGTTTTTTAGTCGATGAGGAAGGATATTCAGCTTCCCGAGATAGTCGACTTCGGTCCTTCATTCACGTATTCGCTGATTGTCCGGTAAGTGATTACTAGGCGGGACACCAAGCATTTAAGCAAATTACACAATTACAGGGCACTAACTGAAATTATGTTGCAGATAAACTATTTGGATGGCGAGTTGCTCGATAGCTTCGTTGGAGCAGGATTTGGCGGAAGTGCTCTATCTGCCTTAGTCTCTAAATTGAACTCATGCTTTTCCCAGCTGGAGCAATTCCAGGTAAAAGTCCATGAATTGCCTACAACATCGGGGAGTTCTAGAGTTGCTCCATCTTCTGCCCTAAGGTTTTTTAACACGCATCAACTGAAGGTAATTCTTCTTTGCTGCATTCTGACTTATAGATAACGTAAGGTTTGTATAATTTAAGGAAGAATTTGAACTTAATTAATCGTGAAGTTTCTGCGACATTTGTATATTTGAGTTGCCACAAACCCCTAATTTTAGCATTACGGATGTCATGAGATTTAGGGGTATTCTGAGAAGAGGCAAACATGTAATAAGAACTATAAATTGAATTCTAACTTTTCGTTGCTTGTAGTGTGTCCTTCAGAGACATCCAAGTTGTTCGTCTTTGAGACAGTGGAAAGGAGGGCCGGTCAAAATCGATCCATTGGCGTTAGTGCAAGCCATTGAAAGATACCTACTCCTACGAGGATTTGGTAAAGTACGGGAATCCAGAGACTCGGGAGACTCTGATGATGATAATAGGTAATGTTAAATCTCCAGTTATATAACTTAATGGCCGAAAAGATTGACTAAGCTTTCACGATGTTAATTTTCCCTATTTGCTTATCGCAGTGATGAAGAAATCGACGATACTATGGCTGCCGCTTCATCATCCCAGAGCAGCACGAGGCATAAGCTTCAGTTTTTATTGGGCGACCACGTTCTTCCGTACAACATGACTGTGTATCAAGCAATTAGGCAGTTTGGCGCATCTGCTGGCGATCCCACAGCTGATTTAGAATCCGATTTCGACCCTGCATCAGCACTGTTGGGTTCTTCTGGAATTTGGGCACAAACCCATACTATTTACTACCGACCTGTCCCAGAAGATGGACCAAGCTCCAGCGGGCCATCAACCTCGAAAGCGATTAAAAAATGCAAATTACCAGGTGTAAAATCTAGTTCGAAAGTCAAAAAGGATCCTTTGTGGAATGGTAAGTGAGCAAAGCTTGTTAATTAATCATTAAGTGCGGCTATTATGATGGAATCTTATATGGTTTAACATATCTTTCTGTGTTACAGAAGGCCTGGTTTCCGATCCTTGCGCTCCTTATTTGGCATATTTGACTGACAAACTTCCTGACAACGTAACTATATCGGATCCAAGCCTCCCTGTATTGACCCTGTTGCGTGTAATTCATGCTATTTGTCGATTTTGGCGGTATTTATATTGGCCTGTTCTACCAGGGCAGCCTCTGCTCCCTCCTCCTGAATTCATCAATACGAAGGTCGCTGCAAAGGCCCAGCGACAGCTCCAGGATCCTGTTGTGATAATGACCGGAAATTTGCCGCAATGGCTGCAGCAAATAGGTGTCGCGTGTCCATTTTTATTCCCATTTGAGACACGTCAGATGCTTTTTTACTCTATCTCATTTGATCGGGATCGAGCCTTACAGAGGCTTCTGGAAAATGTACCAGAATTAAACAATGCGGAAAGAGAAGTGAGTTTCATATGCCCGTGAATATTAATTTTAAGGCTTGGTCATAGTATAACTTAAAAATTGCTCCTTACTGACGTCATGGTTTTGCTGCTAGGATCGGGTTACTCCAAGGCTTGAACGCAGACGACGCACTATATCCAGGGATCAAATCTTGGCACAAGCGGAGCAGTTAATGCAAGATTTTGGTTCAACAAGGCCCCTTTTAGAAATACAATATGAAAATGAAGTTGGAACTGGATTGGGCCCCACGCTTGAGTTTTATGCATTAGTATCTCAAGAGCTTCAAAAGAAGGAGCTGGATCTGTGGCATTGTGAATCAACTGAACATTCTATCAGTGATGATGATGCTGCCAATTCTAAGTCTAAGTCATATGTTCAAACCAGTGTGGGTCTGTTCCCGAAGCCAATGGGTAAACAAGTCAAGGCTGCTGCAGTCACCAAGGTGAAGAATAAGTTCAGGTTTTTGGGCCGTTTCATGGCCAAAGCTGTGATGGATTCAAGAATGGTAAGATTGATCATATTATGTTTCAAATTCCATCCAGTTCAGCAGCCTAATCAAACTTGAGAATATTGCTGTTCATTAGGGAAACATTAAATCATTTTGAAATTCCAGATTGACTTACCCTTGAGTAAAACTCAGTACAAATGGATCTTGGGAATGGAAACGTCCATGTCATTAGTTGACATGGCTGATGTCGATTCAACGGTTGCTAGGAGCATCAGAAAGTTAGTAAGTGTCATCTCTGAGAAAAAGAGTTTGGAATCGAAGTCACGACTGACAGCCGCAGAGCTTAAAGAGCCTTTGGAAGCTCTTACTCTAGATGGTTGCCGAATCGACAATTTAGGACTAGATTTCACACTACCAGGGCATCCATCTATTGAGTTACGCAAAGGAGGCAAAGATATTCCGGTGACAATACATAATTTAGAAGAATATGTGAAGGTAATCATAATAATCCGTTAGACAACTGGTTTTTACGATGATAGGAAATTGTTGACTTGTGTCTCGTTATTTTTGTAGTTGGTCTGTCATTGGATGCTGGTTGGTGGAGTAAATAGACAGTTGGAGGCTTGGAAAGAAGGTTTTGATTCCGTCTTCCCTTCTTCGTCTCTAAAAATGTTCTACCCCGAAGAACTAGAAATGGTATTCTGTGGGTCAAATCAGGTAAAACATAGCTGCATTTGACATAGGCCAGGCCCCACTTTCAACTTATGATCATTGATTACTGATCATCCTAATATATCTTAGGCCAATGGAGATTGTTGGGATGTGAAGACGCTGTTGGAATGCTGCCGTCCTGATCATGGGTATTCCCACGAAAGTCGTGCGATACAGTTTCTATTTGACATTATGTCCAGTTATAATGCTCAAGAACGCCGCAAATTTGTTCAGTTTCTCACGGGATCTCCTCGTCTCCCGGTTGGGGGTAAGTCGAGGGAGCGTTAATTTTCTAAAACTGTCATTGTGATTCAGTCCCTAAACTTTGTCGAAGAATAGTTCTGTTATAGATCTTGTTTTCTGTATCAACAGGTTTCAAAGCGTTGCAGCCACCGTTAACCATTGTGCGGAAAACGGTTGATCTCCCCGATGATCCAGACTCGTTCCTTCCGTCAGTCATGACATGTGTTAACTACCTGAAACTCCCAGATTATTCAAGCATTCACATAATGCGCGAGAGACTTCGGACAGCAGCCGACGAAGGCCAAATGTCTTTTCATTTGTCATAAGGATTTGTACTGTGTTAACTTTTTCTCAGTCCGTAGTTTCTAAGAGTCTTGAATTTACTGTGTGGGGTCTGGTACGGATTAATTGTAACTGCTGCGTAAAATCTATCCTAACATGGCTCAAGCTGGAAAAAATCACACGGCTAGATACACTTTACTAATTTCTGTTGTAGTCTTTAAGCTTATTTTTTCCACTTCCGCGACGAAACGAGTTCATTCTGGCTCTTAAGAAGTAACATTAGCTTGGTCTCATAGCGTAGTCGAAATTCATCAAGTACACTCCTCCATTTTTTAGCCGTTTTCTGTGCGAATATTTCCTCTTGACTGGACATAATCACATGAGATGATACAGAATCGTTAGCGATCTAGTGATAGCGTTTTGTATTGTGCAAATGCGCTTGAGAAGATATGTAGCACCAGAAAACTCTTGTGTACTCGACTTAGAATGAGGATAAATAGTTGTAGTAACAACACCGTGTGTACGTTCCAAGTTTGCGGCAAAACTCAGAATATGCTGAATTTAATGCTTGTTTGTGTTAGTATTTACTATCTGTAATGTGAATGAAACTTTTAATAGCTGGAAATGCCACAAGGAGTTAGATTCGACGAAGACTTAAGGCTGTTTGCTCAACCGTGAGCCAAATCTTAGAGTTTTAGTACGAAGAGAGCGAACTAAGAGCCATATTGATGCTTGAAAAGTGTATTGGTGTTTCACTTCGAAAACTTGGACTGGTATTGGGCGTTGATTTCATGCAATAAATTGGGATTCGAGCTAGAGTACACAACTAGTTTTCAGCGTATTAGTAGTTTGAACTCAAGGAAGCTTTTACTGCTTCGTAATTTTGCTACACAATGATTTTAGTAACCCTGAAAAGACGATTTTCGCAAGGTTACTAGGTGTATGAATTTTCCTCGCTCCGTGCGAATCATTTCTATCTCATTTGTGTAAGCTTTTTAAAGCAATATTTGGTGTAAATTCTTATTTACTTAAGTAGAGTTAGGCAAGTGTCGTATCTGAATCGTAAGTGTGGCTAATCCTGGGGTTCCAGACCCAATGTTCTTTAGAAAATGACGCCATGAAGTCGCCGTTGGATGTGATACGAGCGAACGATTGTTATTCTAGTGAGTTTCGTAATCACTGTATGTAGGTAACACTTTTTCAACTCTTTGAAATTCGCACGCAGCGAATATTTATATCGATTGCTGTACAATGAACTTACACCTGCGATACAATAAATTTGATTTGATGCCTAAATTTCTGATTAGAGGTGGTTTTGATTATGCCCGAACCTTATATTGCTTCAAGTCTTGGAAAAAATCAATTCAGTCGCATATTTATCTTAGCTTTTAACAATATTATTTAGAAATATGTTTAGTTAGCCTATTGTGTATAGCTGGACTCCGACCCACCTTTACTGCTATCATGTGATGACATTCCAGCCCTGCGTTAAAAAAGTGGCAACAACAAGTCAACAAGTGCTTAACCGAAGACCTCTGAACTGGCCATCCAGCTTGTATTAAGGCAGATGGCAGAGAGAGGGACCTTGCAACATCTTCGTCGGTCTCGATATAAAGTACTATTAGATCGTAACATGTAGATGAATGCTGAAATCTACCCGTTCACCAAGGGGAGAGCTGGTTGCAGGATTCGTATCTCATCGTTGAAAGAAGTGGTGTGCAGGGTTCTCCTCGTGTGGTAAACGGAACCTGGATTCACAAATGGCAGGGCTGCTCGAAACGATTTGAATCAACATTCAACAACTGAAGTCGCAAGTGTGAAGAGAGGAAGTGAAGAAGTCTGAAAAAATAACTGAAGAAGGTACAGACCGGAACGTCGGTTGCAAATATCCTTCGTCGTAGGTCACTTCCGACATCCGTTTCCTACAGATAAAGTTTATCGCTGTCAAAAGAGCCTTCCGCTATTTAGCCTGTAATTCAGCTAAAGTGCGAAGTGAAAAAATAAAGGTATTAGGAGGAGGAAGTCCAATAGGAAGGGCTGCGTGGAGAAGTGATCTTTGACGTCCGGTTCTGGATAAACGCAAATTATCTGCGCCAATACGAGAGTAAGTTGACGTTCCGTCCTTGTTATATAGTTGTAGCTTCCATCGCGTAAAACAGACAGGTGAAAACATGTGCTGGGCTGAACATCATTGAGAAATCATGCCACGTAATTGACAGTGATTTTCCTTGCTTTAATGATTGTTTGCAATTGCAATGTCGTAAGTAGGGTAGGAATTTCTGTCCTTGTAAAACATTCTGTTCTTGTAGAAGTTACAAGATCGTTTCTTGATAACTCAGTTCTACTGCAATTATCCTAAAGTATGCAGCGGTGAAACCTTTAAGTTTTGCATCTTTTGATAAGGATATACTTACAAAACAGAATAGCCTTATGCACTCCCGGATATTGTCTTAATCTTACTAAGCATTCAATGCATTGTAAAAGAGAAAAGTGTTAGCAGTTGAAAGAAGTATTGAAGAGAAAACCTACCCCGGAAGAGATTTCTCCCGTTGCCCCAGCTTAAGCTTTGCGCCCGGCTGCCATGCCTTCTTGTCATCACGAGGGTGAAAGTTTCACAACACCCCGGAAACTGCCCCGGTGGTACATTTAAGTTGTAAAATCTACTTGAGGGATATTGTGGCGTTCATTCGAGCAATTGTGGAAGGATAAGTACCGCTCAAAATGATTTTCTAATGCATTGGAAGATTGGCCCGTTGAAGTTTC
>VRMD01001433.1:0-17090 GCA_009872375.1 Sminthurides bifidus
GATAACATTCTCGACAGACTAATCAACGACTACAATTCTCAGCTAAATCTTTTTCAACAAACGGAGGCAGAGCTATCATGGAATATAAGCCTTGGGGAAAACGTTCCTTGGGCCTGGAGTGAGTTGACTTTTCCTGCAGCTGTATCTTTAATGAATTCTAAATTCCCAGCTTGTCGGCACTTGCTCTTTCCAAGGCAGGCAATAAGTTCAAAGGGGGTGAAAGTAAAAGCTACGATTTGAAATTCAAATCAAGGCTTTACGTCACGGTTTACAACATGAAGGAATAAAATTTGCTGGAGCAGTTTCTCTTACATTAGAAGTTCAATTAACTTTGAAAATGAGCATGAGTGTGGGCGTGACTTCATATCTTTTGACCTGAAGTTTAGCAATTAATGCATGAAAGGAAGGCAACGACATGATAGCCTAAACAAAGTGTCTACCAGCGGTAAAATTATTTGTGACATTAAACAGACGGTACGACGGAGGTCTCCATTGCAAAGTCCTCGTGGAACAAGGCCTGGTGTCGCACTTTTCGGACTTACATTGAGTCAGCCGGGGAGCTGCCACAGGATGTGGGCCACAAGCAGGAAAAGATCATCCAGAGTGTTTGCGAATCTCAGGGGTTTCAAACCAGACCGCACCAGGTAAGGGGGGGATGAAACAGATTTTGTATGCTGACAGCTGGAAAAATTAGGCAATCTCAACCACAAGGTTTCGTCAGAACTTTGCTACGCGAGCAAACTTCAAAGGGTATCTTAATCTTAATTGGATTGCGTCGTTAGAGTTTTGAGCTTTCATTTCGATGTGAAAAATGGATATGATTGTGTTTGTGTGGTAATGCAATTGCTTCATCCTTTTGTTTCAGGAAACTTGGAAAAATTCTCATGAGACTTGAATCCGACTACAATAGCATGAAGATTAACGGGATGAGAATTGAGCCTGATGTTTCATTTAAATTGTCAGTAACAAGGGATGAGAAGGAGTTAAAGGATTTATGGATGACAACAACGGAGGAAACAGGAAAAGTGTTGAAGCCAAATTTTGTGGAAATGGTCCGAGAGCTAAACAGCGCTGTTCAATCCCAAGGTATGAAATTTCATAATGAAATTATTCGGAACTTGCCCAATTAGAGGCGCTAGGAGCATCAAAGCCTTAAAAAGTTTTGACAATTGACAATTCAATAAGCGTTTCAAACTTCTTACACGTCTGTGTAAGCTCAGCCAAGGATTCTCTCTTTTGTGTCGTATGTCTCGTCGCAACTGAAGGGTACAAAGACATGGGTGACATTTGGCTGGAGAGAACTAGGAATTGAGAACGCGGGTGCCGTTGCCATGGATCTGTGGAATGAGGTGAAGCCGTTGTATAGATTGCTCCATGCTTTTGTACGTTATAAATTGGCCGAGTTTTACAAACAGGAGATCAATGCCACCGTACCTGTCCATTTGCTACGTGAGTGAATTTTCTCTGCTTTTGTATTCAAAAGTTGGTGTGGCTTTACGCCTCTTATGCTCGGAGTCAGTGCGGTTTATCACATGATTGGATTGATGTGACACGTAGAATATTAACAGGTAACCTTTGGGGACAGCGATGGGACTCGTTGATTGGCATTCTGCTTCCTCCGGAAACTGGGATTGTGACCGAAGAGAAAGGCTTGAATTTCACTTCCATTGAATCCATGCTAACAACAATTGAAAATTTCTACGTTTCCATGGGTAACCCTCATAGCTTTGCGTTTTTCTGTTGTAAATATGGTGAGGGACTTGCTGTGCTGAATTATGGAAGGAAATTATCAAATTTTCAACAATTATTCTCAAACGTTTGACATTCCCGTTAAAATATCACTTGCCTCTTATAGAAAGCTTTGCCCCGTTTAAATAGCATTGGCCATCTGAAAGCATAAGCCGCTCAAAAAGCACGAGACGCGCAATGCTAAAAGATAGGAACAGAAAACTCTTCTGACAGGAGTGAGTACTGAGCAAAAAGCTTCCATTACTTCTACGTACAGCTTCCCATTGGTGGTAAAGGATATACGAAAGTATGCTTTTTGCTGTTTAAAAGATACACATGTGTATACTTACGTGTAACTTGCTGAACGGAAGGCAGTAACATGGAAGCTTTTTGTTCAGTACTCACTCCTGTCAGAGGAGTTTTCTGTTCCTATCTTTTAACATTGCGTTTGTGAGTTGGGAAGGAGCTGCATTCTATTGAAACGGGCCAAGGCTTATGAAATGCAAAATGCTTTGGAAAAAAAAGATCGGCTTAACTTCAAGGATTTGTGCCTTTAAGGCAATTTTCCGCCAGTTTTCCATGGCATTGGATTAATTCTGCATCTGCCTCTCACAGAATTGGGCAGTCCATACATTGCCATGGCAACGCATAGAGGGATTAGGCTTTTAGCAGTAGAAGTTGCTCACTCGCTTCAAAGAAAATAATAACTGGGCTATCCAGATCGAACCAGTTTCGTTTCGCAAATAATTGTAATCCCCTGACCTCGAACTGCAGCGACGCGTTTTGAAATGAAAGTCTTTGGATTTCTCTCACAATCTTTTGTACATGATTTTCTCTTCAAAGGGTTTCCTTCCCTCCCGAAATCCGTTCGAGAAAATTCACAATTCTTTTACGGGAAGTACGGGAAACGCCAGCACAAAACATCAAAACTTAGTTGCCATGGAAGCGCTTTAAATATGTACCGAGAGCAGCCTTGGCATGCTGGAAACGGGGATTACAGAATACTAATGTGCGCTGGTGAAAAATTGAGCCCGGCAGATCTTCATATCCTGAGTCACGAAATTGGCCATGTGTACTACTTCATGGCTGCATCATCCCAACCGGCTGTATTTCAGGTACGTGGAGGAGTTTCGAATGAAGATTTGGAGAAAGCTCCAGATAATTTTAAAGTTGCTGCTTGCACCGTCACCAGCTTAATAACTGCAATCATTCGGTACTAACTGTGAGCCAACTCCTTTGAATTTAGCAAGGGCCACCTGAATTCCACGAAGCTATTGGAGATTCCATCACCTTTAAGCTGCACGACCCAGGAAATGGAAAGAAGCCAACTGAGACTGAATTCATAAAATATTTGCTCCAATTTGCCCTGGAGAGGATACCGCAAATCCCCTTTGGACTTGTTCTAGATATGTGGAGATGGAAAGTTTTTTGGGAAAACAACCAAGATGAATGGAACAATTACTGGTGGCAGCTGAACAAAGATTTTCTTGGAATTTCACCTCCTGCTGGTTACTCTACACACGGACTGGATGCCCTAACGAAATTCCATGTAGTGCAAAATATGCCATACTTGCGCTACTTCTTCGCCTCCTACGCTACTTCTTCGCCTCCTTTCTCCAACTTCAATTCCTACAGGCTTACTGCGAGCCGGAAGAAATGCACGAGTGTAAATTGCGTGGAAATGTTCATGCAGGCGCAAAATTATGGTAAGCATATGTAATAGAGATAGAAAATGAGAACTTTTAGAGGATCGTGGGGAAAGCAAAGATGTGGAATTTTGGAAAATACAATCCCGGTTTCTCTGCTGTGTATCATTCTCTGGCGGTGGAAGGTGGAGATGTTAGTACCATGGTGCTGGGGAAGTACGAGATTGGTTCTGACTCTAATTCTCGGTAACAATGATTGATGCTAATGTAATCCTCTTGTTGTTGCCAGGAGGATGTTGAGCAAGGGAACTTCCGTGGATTGGACTGAAGCTCTTGATGGATTGACTGGATCTAGGAAAATTTCAGCAAAGCCGTTGCTCAAGTTCTTTGAGCCCTTGGAATCTTGGTTGAAGCAACGAGTCCATGAATTAAATATAACTGTCGGGTGGTAGAGCCGAGCTTTTTCGAGCTGGATAAGCAAGAGCTTAATATTTTAGTTCTGAGTTTAAACTTAGATTGTTTTCCGCCATTAGGGATTTGTTTAATTAGCGTGTCTGCGGTAGAGGTAGAAGGCTATTGGACGGCGACGGTATGGTTTGACTCGAAAAAGCAAATGCTGAGCAACAGAGCGATAGTGGTTTTGGTTTTCAGAATTCACTCACAATTCAAGATGTATATTTTGAATGAAGTACCGAATGTAATGAAAATCATGTGCAAAATTTGTGCAAATATTCGCATTGCTTATTTCTTCGGTTCAAAAGAAAAACACGAGCAACGTTTGAGACAAAAAACAAGGCGTTCTACCGAAGCATCCAAGTTTTCAATGGCTTTCGCCGCCCGTCAAATTTGATTCTATGGTGCATATGTATGTAACATGTAATTTCAGCCTATAAAAACTTTGACATGTGTGGGATGAATTAACGGAAAGAATCACCTATTCACCTGGAATTTTAATCGTGATTAAGGTAAGCCTAATGTCATCATTTAATCAGGAGTTTGCGCTTAAAATCAGTCTGGTAAGGAAACTACCTATTGCGTTTATCGCTTTAGTATCGCGCCTACAATTATGTTGGAATACTACTTCTTCACCGGGTAGGACAGATGAGTCATGGAATAACGATTAACTCGTCACTTTGTTGTGGTTGAACAGGTCTGAAATCAAATTAACTTAAGGATGGATACCGAAGACGAGGAATTCCCAGTTGGGCTGGGTTGTGCCTATGACATGTTTCAGGAGAAGGATGAAGTTTTCGAGCTGATCGATAAAGTGCCTGAAGTTTGTGGAGATGCTTCGCGGACGGAAACCGTGTTTGAACGATATCAGAAAATTATTGACCAGTATCAGGAACAGCCGCATTTGCTGGATAGACATTTGGAAGAGATGATAGATAAATGCTTGACGCTGGCAAGGTCTGCTACCAGTCAAGAAAATATGAAGCTAAAGCACTTGAGCTTGAAGTTTTTGAGGCAGATTTTTAAGGTCAGAGGGCCTAAAGAGGTGGTGAGGAAGATGCCTCACGAAATAGCGGACTTGGTACCTGTGCTTGAGTTTTTGGAGCAGGAGAATTTGGATGAACTCTACGACTTGGGAGAGTGGTTACGTATTGGTGATGTGGTTGTCCATCTTGGTAATAAACCCTTTTAGCTTGAAGCTATTAGACGGACCTGAGGAAGAAGGAAAGCTTACTATTGCTGAAAGGTTAGCTTAACTACTATTAGAAAGATTATAAGACCTACTATTGGATTGGAGAGTTGCGTTTCTAAAGCAAATGTCTATTTGTGAAATATTTTAGACTGATGAATGTTTGCAACAAATGCTTGGTACTGAACAATAAAATTGGAGAAGGTGCTCCATTCTTGATTTCAAGATTCCTCACAAGGCCCGACATGCTGGAGTTGTACATGCCAACGTTTATTGGCTCCGCATGTACAAGTAAGTTTTGAAAGTTAAATAAGGTTTAGCGAAGGGAGTTTAGAAGAATGGCGTTACAACATTACTGGTTTCTTTGCAGAATTTGGACAAGAAAACCGAGTTCGCCACACGCTTTGCGAGCTTCGCAGCATTGTCATCAATCTTCAAGCATGCCAAAAGACAGGAGATATTACCATATGGAACGTATGGTTTTGGAAGCCGTTCTTAATTCGGGGTTTACTAATGATGATACCTTAGTCCGAAAATATGGTATGAAGCTCATACAAAGGATCGGTATGATGTTTATGAAAACGAAGGTCAGTTACGATAGGATTGCTGTTATTGTAAAACGCAGATATTGAGTGTGAGGGGCTTTGACAAGATATGCAACGCAGTTTTACTTTATTTTCAGATTGCTCCCTGGAGGTATCAGAGAGGATCAAGAAGCTTGGCGCATAACCTGAAGACTGGAGTTACAGCTACGGGTGGCAGCGCATTAGGAAACGGCGACGTGTCTATGATCGAGTGTGAAAATGACTACGAAGAACTGGAACAATACTCAAGTGAAATTGAATCTATTTTGGATAAATTGTTGGAAGGTTTAAAAGACAAGGATACTGTTGTGCGATGGTCTGCTGCGAAAGGCATAGGAAGAGTTACCAATCGATTACCGAAGGAATATGGCGATGAAGTGGTAGAATCATTGTTACAAATTTTTTCTGACCGGGAAAGTAGTGGTGCATGGCACGGCGGCTGTTTAAGCGCTGGCTGAGCTAGGTAGAAGAGGCCTATTACTCCCGGCTCGATTGCCGTCCGTTGTACCTGTGATCAAGAAAGCTTTAATCTATGACGAGGTATGTTTGTAGATCACTATTTTTGAAATTAGGATTGATTTTGGATTTTCAATAGGAATAATTTAATTTTGCAGATACGTGGGAATTTTTCCGTGGGAGGACATGTTCGGGATGCTGCATGTTATGTATTGTGGGCTTTTGCAAGAGCCTTCGAGCCGACAGTTGTGCAGCCGTTTAGTTGGTGACATTGCTACTGCCTTAATCATAACGATGGTCTTTGATAGAGAAGTATGTTCCGGGATTGTATGTTGTTCGTTAAGATCCAAGTTCACTTCCTATATACTGAAAATTGTTTTATGATTTTTAGGTAAATTGTAGAAGAGCTGCAGCTGCAGCATTTCAAGAAAATGTAGGACGCCAGGGAAACTATCCTTATGGGATTGATATAGTGACCATCGCGGATTACTTCGCAGTTGGAAGTCGTGTAAATGCATTCACCAAACTCAGGTAATTTGTAATTTTTTATTTCTAACTCATGCTTAAGCTAAATCTTTATCATATTTGTATATTGTATGATCCTCTAAACTATTTTTGCAGTGTTGAAATTGCGAAGTTTCCAGAATACACGCGGCCGTTGATTGACCATCTTGTTGAATTAAAATTTAACCATTTTGATACGACTGTGCGAGAATTTCAAGAAAATGTAGGACGCCAGGGAAACTATCCTTATGGGATTGATATAGTGACCATCGCGGATTACTTCGCAGTTGGAAGTCGTGTAAATGCATTCACCAAACTAAGGTAATTTGTAATTTTTTATTTCTAACTCATGCTTAAGCTAAATCTATGTGATGTTTGTATGATCCTCTAAATTACTCTTTTTGCAGTGTTGAAATTGCGAAGTTTCCAGAATACACGCGGCCGTTGATTGACCATCTTGTTGAATTAAAATTTAACCATTTTGATACGACTGTGCGAGAACTTACTGCCGAAGCCCTTGGGAAGCTCACTGCCTTGGATCCAGATTACGTTAGAGAAGTTACTATGAATAAGTTGCTACCCGTTTGTACAGAAACAGATAACCACACTTCCCATGGAGCAATTTTGAGCGTTTCAGCGGTGGTAGTGGCACTGAAGTCTCTAGGGAAACTCGACTTAACTGGTGCTAATACAGTTGACATTAAGAACATCGTACCATCAATACTGTATCGAAAGTTTCGCGGCCAACATCGAGGGAATGAGCTCATGAGACAGGCTCTGTCTGTTCACATAAAGTCATGTGCCCTTGCAAAGTAAGACCACATATAGTGACTTTTGATCTTGACATTAACTGACGAATCTAATTGATTCTTTTCATGCATGCAGGTTACCTTTTCATGAAGACAGTAAACTCTTGACAACCTGGCAGAGTCTTTTAGAAGAGAATTTGTCATATATTGAAGGAACTGTAAGAGCAAAAGCAGCGAGATGCTCTCAAATACATGGTTTTAGAATACTATCTCAACAATCCCACTAGACCAGAGCTGCCTGAAGAATTTTTGATGAACTTTGCCAAAACTTTAAACAGCTCTGTTCTCGTAACAAGGATGGGGTACTCAATTGCACTAGGTACAGTGACTAATCATGGTTAAAATCAGCCACAATATCCGTATTGTACGAGGTTTAAAGTGCGGTTTTATGGTCTTTTTAGGTAAACTTCCTCTATCAGTGACAAGAACGGCTTTTGCAGCAGTTATCAGTGAACTCTTAAAATGTGCCACTCTTACACCTGAAACCAGTACATGGGCTGAAGCTCGCAGAGATTCCATAAATGCTCTAGCTGAAATACTTTCCAATCCGATTGTGGCTGTAAGTGCAAATTAAACTTCGACTGAAAATGTGCATTCGAAGCAAGAAGTTTCATCATACTTTTCTTGGCAGAAGAAATGACTGGAGCCAAGGCATTCCTCTTGACCTTTTGCCATGTGATGCATTATTCCAATGCTTTTTGAATGGCATACAAGATTATACGACGGACAAACGTGGGGACATTGGTTGCTGGGTACGGGAAGCTTCAATGCGCGCGTTAAAGGTATGCAGTCAAATTGTTGAATCTGGTTAGTTAAGACTTGTTTATCTTTTTTTATTTTTCTTCTAACAATTCATTTTACTTTGAAGGTGATAGTCATGGGCATCCATCAATGCGTGTCTCCCAGCCGAGAAGAAATCCTGAACTCCCAATTGCTGGCTTCAATTATTGGTCAAGTTGCAAAACAGTGTGTCGAAAAAATTGACAACGTACGCGTACATGCGGGCAACGTGCTGGCAGAAATTCTGCATTACGAGTAAAGACTTTTAGATTTGCATTTAATTAGTTTAGTTAGTACTTTCTAGTTACTTTTATAATGATTCACAGTTTTACGAACTATTTTATGTTTATGCAGGGATCCTCCAATTACAGCCCTACCTCATAGGAATGAACTCATCAAACTTTTTCCAAAAGATTTTTGCCATACAATCAACTGGCGAGCAACGAGCACAACATTCCCGTTGTTTGCTAAGATGATTGCATTTGAGGAGTATTCGTATAGCCTACTTAGTGGCTTCCTAATCAGTGGAGGAACGCTTAGTGATACAGTTTTAAAAGATGCTCATAATGCGATCGGCTCTTACCTGCATTATCGGGAATCTAAGGGAGACAGTGATCTGGAACGTTTTGGAGCCATTTTAATCAAGATTTTTGAAGTAAGCTTTAGGTTTAGTCTGTATAACTGAAAGAAAAATTTAATGCGAAGAATTGATTTTAAATTTGGTGTGACAATTTTTGCAGAACCATTTTAAAGTTGAACGTGTTACTGTTCCACTCATGAAATTCTTATCACAACTGCTGCAGTCAGGGTTGTTTGCCCCCATCCTAGCTCCCGAAAAAGATAAATTTGGAATTGACGTGATAAATTGCGTGAGAGAAGAATTGTTAAAAAGCAATAGAGTCGAAAAGCTTGTAGCTGGCATTGAACTTATGTGTGAGTTGCTCCAAGGGAGTCCAAATATTGTGAAAACGTAAGTCACATTTCATAATGAACGATCAGTCGAGATCGGCAGATATGCCGGAATATTAATGGTTATTGAGTAATATTATGAAAGCAGTAACATATAAGAGTATTAAAAGTTGTCTTCTTCGTAATTACAGAGCTCTGAAGCGTCTCATGATCTACTTATGCCATGCGTATCCACGAATTCGGTCTGTTACTGCACAAAAGCTATTCGAAGCATTTCTGACTTATGGAGACAGCATTGAGTGCCTTGATCTCGATGAAGTTATGAGTATTCTTTCTGAACAACGGTGGGAACTCAGTAAAGAGCCACTTAAGGAAAGCACGTCGAAGGATTTGTGAACTTCTCAACGTCCCAGAACCTGTGGCACTAAAACCACAGGAGTCTTAATGGTCTTTATACGTACTATTTTAGTTGCTCTTATTGCTATCGTGTACCAGAAGGCGACTCAGATCAATAACCGTTTTCAAATTCTTTGAAAGGTCAAATAATGCACGGGACAGAGGTCGAATCATGGATGTCCAGATTTGTGCATCGTATATTTCTTTACTGTTGAAGAAAGGGAGTTGATGATTATCAGCTACAGTTTTATTGCAAGGCGATAGATTTGTTCTCCATTTCATGAGCAGGTACAGAACTATATCATGTTTGTTCCGCTCATGTTGGTCCTAACTAACAAGTGCTATTTATTAGTAATACATTAAGTTAGAGCTATATCAATTCAAATAACTCTATAAGTGGCTTATGTAGGAATAGCTTTTTTAAGGCGTGCAGCAAGACGGTATCAGTAAAATGTGCAAGTGCTGTGGATTTATGTTACAAAGTTACAATGAGGATTGCTTTACAATGAAATGGCAAGACTTGTTGAAATCACTGTATTTTCTATTTCGCCAAACACGTTATAGCTAATTTTTCCACTAAGTTTTACGCGTTCTCGTTTTAGTTTAGTTTGGTTTTGGGTTTTGAATTTTCTATGCTTCATATCTCTAAAGTTAAATCTGATCGTTAGATGATTAGAGGTACGTGGAAGTTCATTTCGCCGTGATTAACCCTGAAATTCTATGCAAGAAGGTACTCAATTACACCAAAAAATATCATTGAAATAAATGAAATTGTATTCACCGAGACAAAATTAGCGGGATAGATTACAAAAAATTATAACAAGTAAAGGAAACAAGAACCTCTATATAAAAATAAAATGAGACAACCTTTATCAGTCACACGAAACACTAGGTAGATCTTTAGAAGCGCATGTAGTTGATGTACTTATATAAGTACATCATGATATGTGCAATTGGACGTGGAAAACTTAAAAGAAAATCGTAATTAATTAATCTACTATTGTTAAAGGAGGAGTATAAAAAATTGGCTACAAGTATTGCCCATTTCAAAATTAGGTACTTCGTTGCTATTTTCATTCTTTTACATGCGAGATTAATACGTATCGTGCTTCAAGTTTAGCTGCAGCTTTGAGACGAGATTTACAAGTGACCAAGAGGGTCGCATAAACTTGGGAAGCAGTTCGACAAGAGCCACTTATTCATCCCTTTAACAACATTCGTGGACACTTCAAAGGCTCTTAGAGAGTGTCCCAAAACCTGAATCTTTTCATAAATCGAATTTCATCAACGCAGTAATTCTACAGCTCTTCATGGTCGAATAAATTAGCTGCTCTAAGGCCCAAACTCTCTATCATTTCTGGAGGACTTCTTAATGGCCTTCTCGGCCAGACACCTACTCGTTTCAATCGATCTCCAATGCGTTCGAAGCTATCGAGAACCTGCCATGCTTCCCAAATGTTTTGCTCTATCCATTCTAGTACTACTTCACCTGAGAAAACAGTTTTTAATGATATTGCGGTAGACTTAGCTGTCATAGAGAGAATACGACGAAGTCTAGGAACTGAGGAAAATATCACCTCGTCTATTCGAGAAGGCAAACTGTAGTTATGACGGACGTTGTACGCAGTAGTCCAGCCACGACCTCTCAAGACCTTGGCTTCTAGCTCCCAAATTTCTGTTAATAAGGAGCGTAATCTAAACAAAGTACGAAAGAATGCAACTCCTGGAAAGTTGCACCGCGCTGCGAATGACAATTCAGTATCTCCGTCCACCCTCATTACAGACTGGAGATTTTCCATACGACTAGAGCATCGCAGTATTTCGTGAAATCGTTTTGATATTATCTGATTTTTATCTCCGATATCTAACCTAGCCTGACTGCCGCGTGCTCCACCAAACCCAAAGCGAGCCAAAGAGCCTTCACCTTTCCGCATTAGGCTACGCGGATGAGGTATTTTCCTCTTAGTGGAACGCTCGCGACGCAAAAGTATCTTATCACCTGTAACTTCTGTTGAGGAACTGGCTACAGATTCACTGGTAGCTTCCAGTACCCGTTGCTCGGGTGTTGCAGTTGCTGTGGTGGAACTTAATTTCGAGGGCTCTGCTGTGGTGGGTACACCGGTAGAATTTCGCAGGACAAAAACCCGATTTCGAATAGATTCACCTTCTTTTGGAGTAGAAACAACTAAAGATGTGTACACTAAAGACGGGATGGCAGCCGGTAGCAATTCACACAACACTGCAAAGTGGTCATATCGCTGCCAGCCAGTTAAAACGAGTCCTCCTACCCCCTTTTCCCAGCGTACGGATTCCCTTGCCAATACTTCAACCCAGCGCTGGGAATTGTCAACATGTCTATTGACAGGAGGCACGACCAAAGTTTCTCCAAATGCGCCTTTGAATGCAGCTGCAGCCCAAATGGTTGGAAATACTTTCGAATATTTTTCCCACGTGTCCCAACCAACAAATCGATCCACATCTTCTGCATAGACCCAAACCATAGGTTCTACCAAGGTACCAATTCCTGAGCGATTCATCCGTCTGGAAGTTTGAAAAAGTTAAAATCAAAACCGCAAACTTTTTGCATGCATCAGCTTCTGCATTTGCTAAGACCTTGGCTAATTCACTAATATAATTTAACTTACGTGATGGAAACCGATCGGAGCATGTCGTCCCAAATGATCGGGATTTTGTTGTATTCGCGGATCAGCTTGGCAACTCTTGTGACATGGTTGAGAAACACATCGTCTTTAGATTCGAAAGNCTTGGCAACTCTTGTGACATGGTTGAGAAACACATCGTCTTTAGATTCGAAAGCGGATGTACACAGTGGGCACAAGCGTAAATTGTACACCTCATCGCAACCAATGTGAACATATTTAGAGTTTTTGTGGAATTGTAGGACCTATAAATAAATTTCCTCTCTTTTGAAAATATCCCGAAACGACAATACCATCGAGCAGACTTCGACACGAGATGATACAGTATAATATATAAATTCACAAAAGGCTCCTTACTTGATCAACCATCTCGCGAATCACATCCATGGTCCCGGGCTTCGTAGGACAGAAAGACTGTGGATCCTCATCAACCTCCCGTAAGTGCCTGAATTCTTCAGACTTCAAAATAAATTCAGCATGTCCGAAAGTCTGAATTAAAGGAATTACTTCCATATTCAAATTTTTTTCAGCATGTGTGATTATTTCTTCAACGTCTGTCACAGAGTATCCTCCCCGGGTCAGAGTAATATTCTCAAGCATGTTCCTCCAAGGGAAAGTATCCTCCCACTCTATCAGGACACCAATTGATCCCACTGAGTTTTGCCAATTTAAGAAGCTGTTTGAAAGTAACGAATATTTGACTCTGTCAACTGCCGGGATACTTAAACATCATCATGGGGCATAAAGGTAGAACTCAATGATTACGAAAAAGATTACCTCCTTGATGAACGAAATTTTTGGCGGAGCTCCCTTGAGATCCAAGTGAATCAAACGATTATGAACCACATTTGTCACAATTGAGGTTTGTATCAAATCCTCCATACCGATGGTGACATCAAGCTCTTCCTCTCTATCCGCATAGACTGCACCAGACTCTTCAACTGGTGACAACACAGCGTCCTCGACGTGATGCACCTGGTGCCTTATTTTTCCAGAATTGCTCGAAGATGACGCTTCATACTCTTCTTCATTAGCTTCAAAGAACAATTTATGTCTTCCGTTCCCACTCTCCTTGTTCAGTACCATTCCAGGACCTCCATCGGGCCCTCCTCGGTATCGCTGATTTGGGTGAAACACAGGTGGTACGACAGTAACGCTTCCGTCAGGGTAGTATAAAAACAAGGATGACATCGCGCCCAGGGCCACGGAAAAGAAGCAACAGAATATGAGAAACAGCCGAGGTTTTCGTGACACGCTGCTGCCTCCACCAACTGAGCGCATGCAAACACACAGCTCGCCAGTCTTCATGTTGAAACGGAGTGGCGTTCCCTCAGAAACTTGTCATAGGTCAGATCGTTGAAAAGCTTCTGTTGTCACAGTCTTCAAGATGAAAAGTTCATCATTCTGAGCCCTATCATTGACCAACCAAAGCAACACATTACGTTAGACAAGCCATACAAAGAAACCTTAAGGTCCATGGTAGTCATCCCATTAGCCGATGCATATATACGTGTAATCGACTTATTTCATTAAATTAAGCAAATTAGCTGCGGTCATTCATTACAGTATACCTTTCGAGCCACCAGCTACTTTAAAATATAAAAATATGAGACTCACCATCACCGCTTTACTTCCTTCAAAACCAAGCCATCCCAGAGGCTTTCCCGTATAACAGTATTAATACCGCAAGTAATTGGATTAGTCCGTTTGTTTCCAAACGAGATTATGTACCCTTTCACAATCACTTTTACAATCGAAAGACATGCAATGTCGTCTTTCTTCAATTTTCAATCTTATGCACACACACAATCTTTAATTCAACCCACTATTTTTTTTCATTCTCAGTCCTTTGTCGTTACGTAAATGAGATCAGTAAACGTACAATTGAATCGGATTAGTTAAATCCAATTTAAATCTATAGTTTTACAAAACTAAAACTATTAAAACGCTAAGAATTTTACAGCAGTTTACAAAGTCTGTTGTACTGGCAGAGAGCGCATGTTGGTCCGACGGGAAAATCTGCGAGCGACTGACAACTTTTAAATAATGCACCATAGGTAAAAGCATGGGAGTCAAGTATTTCTATCCCGTCGCAAGGAGCAAAGTGAAAGTCCTTGGCCTTAAACACCTCACACATTCTGCGGCATATCAAGGATAGGCTAACATGGAGAAAGATCCGACTCGGAACTTTCACTCGCACTCGGTGTGCTATATGAGAATCCGATTTCCTTAACAAACACAGAACCATGGCCTAGCTTTACTTCCGCAGCTCTGGCTTTTCCTTGTGTGAATTAGCGCTGCCGCCATAATACAGTTTCGCTTCTGTTGGCTTCAAATGCGGGAAGGATTTCGTGATGCCAGACAACACATGATTACTGCATGGTATGAAAATCCAATTGGATGTCCTCCACTTACATTTCCCATCAATAGAATGACTCCCCGCTGGTAGGTGAAAGTTTCTTCACATTTACCCGCGTATCCTCGCAAGTTTTCTGCCGTTGTGGCAAAGCGGAAGAAGGGGAAAGAACTTCCCCTATTACACTTCTTCAGGTAACCCTGTCCTAATTCCCTGATTTGACCTTGAGAGTCTTTGACTTTTTCAATGTTAGTCGCCACGCCTCTTTTCGCTTATCAGGAATATCGATACTTTTTCCGCCTACAAGTCCACTTATCGAGATTCCTGAAAGGAAGTAGCTAGTATTTGCCAACTCGACCTTGCGACTACCGCCAAATGCCAGAGGTTTACAAACGACTTTCCTTTTTACGGTTCACGTGATTTTGTTTGACGAGACTATAACTGAGCAATTGAGTGCGGGTTGAAAAGCATTTTTCTTTTGATGATGACAGTAAAATTTTTCCCTTGTTCCTGCCAGAATTCATCAGCCCCTGGTCATAAAAACGTACGAGGCGGACTAGCGGATGCTAGGCTCAGGTGGGAGGAGTGGGGTTTATTGCCGCTGAAGCAACTTACACTAGAGTCTAAAGTTGCTCATAAGAATGCGGCAGAGAGTGGAACGTGCTAATCTGGGCCTCCACGAGGCTGCCTAGAATAATGAGGGAATTTTGACAACGAGAGGTTAGAGATGAGTGCTTGTGAAAGAACGTTAACGTGGGCTATCTCCTCCATCACCTACGAATACAAGTTTGGAATTGATACAGCCGGACTACATGAGATAGGGTCAAACGCTATTTGGGCAAAATCTCCGTCGCTCGTAAAGACGAGGCTCAAAATCAAGCTCAAGGTGAACTTGAGCTGATTGAGAATATTCCAGTGATATTAGTCTTCCATAGGCTTTTAGTATTATGTGTTTATTCGTTAGAGAAATATTGCTTCCACGCAGTAGGATAAAATAAGCGCTGCTAGAGTTTAATAAAGCTTAAAGTTTATCATGACTAACGAGAACTGACGTAGAGAAGAACAGTACAGTACCACTACAGTTGCATTACATTTTGGCAAAAGGATGGAGAAAAAGTATCACATGATTAGAAAATACTTGGCTATAGCTCTAAAAGTGTGTAGCGAGACTATAGCTAACTAATAATAAAAATAGTAATATCAGTATGATTTATGATTCATTCGGTTGAATAGCGATGATAAGTAGTCTATTAACCTTCGGTGAAAAAAATCAGGCCTAACTATAGGTACAGAAAATATGTTGCTTGCGGAATAAGCCGTAGAAAGGTTACCTGCATGCGTCTAAAAGATTTGTTAAGTTTTGCACAGCAAAGAGTATTCTGAGTTATAAGAATTTGTGATGATGCGCTTGTGGCTGGGTCAGATCCACTACAAGAAACAAGGTAGCTGACTCCACACTGGGATGTTCGCTGCATGCGAAAAGCACTAGCTGGTGCCGTGTTAGACTATCATTTTGTTACATCTTCCCACATAAACCGTCTTCCGACTTTAACTGCTACGATTACCAGGCACAGTATCACTGGGCCAATAATTGCACCTTGAAAGCCAGAAGTAGAATATGCCGCCGGCAACAGCCAAACCTGTGGGGTGAACAAGAATATGACCTTCAATTAACTGTTTCATTAAGTTTGCCTGATAGAGACTCAAAGTCATTGGTTTTTCGCAAATCCCTGTACCTGTAAGATACGGATGACCGCCGCCTTTGATTTCACTATAGATTTGTGCATCTACTGCACTCATGGGGAGAAGTTGGACACAAAACATAATTAAAGCTTTCCACCAAAGGCCTTGAATAAGCCATAGTTCTAAGGACGGCAGGAATTGCGGCCCAGTAGGGCATTAGGAAAGGTACAGCTGCAAACAAGCCTGCGAAGATGGACGGCACGAAAACGATGTTAACCTAGTGAGGAAGGTACCAGAACAAACGTAAATAGTGATTTTATCAAAGACATTGCATGATGCATAAACATATTATAGTTATTGTTGCTTGAAAATCATACCTGAAACAGTGTGTGTGTCAGCCATGTCCACAAACCATAGAATGTTGCCATTTTGAATGAGGCAACAAACACTCCATTGACTGACTCTTCCACGGCGATTGCGAAATTGCTGGTTGAATCTCCGGTACCGGTTGCAAACTGGTTAAATAGTTCAACTGGTTTGTATACAGGTCCGGACAAGCTCAGCAGATAAAATAGAGTGGTGAAGAAGATGATTAAATTAATAATCAAGTTCACAATAGCAGATCCACCTGCAATATAACCGATTCATGCTAAACGCTGCTTGAAGTTTTGCAGTGAAACTACCTCACGCAACTTAAATCATAAACCTTGTGGCCTAAAGTGCACATCTAGGAATGTGGTCTGATACCAAATATGCTATCAAAGTACCAAAGGATACAAGTACAAGCAACTAGGTTGCATTGTACCACTATCACAATTGCACTTACCCCCAACCAGTAAGGATATAATTGATGTAACAGATGAAACAGCTAATGAGACATTTCCAATAAGTATGTTCCACAGGGACTCAAAAATCGACCAGAGGGTTCCCACGTTAG
>VRMD01001434.1:0-17087 GCA_009872375.1 Sminthurides bifidus
CATAGGATTTCACCACATCAATGGTTTCCTGAAATCAGCATGAGTGGTGTCCTCCCCATCCTACTTTTTTGGCTCCAAATCCCCATCTGAAGACTAAGTCACTTTTGCATATGAACCCCTTTTAATCCGAAAATGTTCAGGATCTCTGACTCTTTTCACCGTCGCTTCCATGTATGAACTAATTGTAGATGATGTCATGTACATACTCTCGTCCTGATTTCGGGGAATGACCCACGAGTACGGTAAATTGATTACTTTTGGTGCTTGAAACCCTATGCGCAAGCGAGCTACCTCGTTGAAAAATGCATGCATGAATAAAGAACAAGTTTACTTTTTCGGAATACGCCTACTACGAAACATGGAAAATTCGACACAGGATGCTGGATGGAAACACCGGCTCATAACAAAGAACAGTCCCCTGTAGCGTCCAGGTTGCTGAGAGTTTAACTTTCTCCATCTTCAGCTAGTGCTATCCAGTCGGTGATCTCTTGCAAACTTTGGACCCGAGTGTGAGAGAGATGTTGTTTGTAAGAGAGAGAGAGAGAGCGGAGATGGAAACAAAAGCACACAAGCTAACTTTCCCGAGGAGGAGAATTTACAAGCCACAGGGGGAAATGGCAATGTGGCAGGTGCGTGATCCTAATTTATTCAATGGTGAAAGGTAAACAAAGACGGAGTAAAAGTTAACGGTAATGTCAGCCGTGTACAGGACAATGTGTTTGGCACGATGCAGCAAATAAGGGGAAGCCTGCTGCGAGCAGCTGTACCGTTTTCAACGACAAAAGTCAATGTACAATTAATAACCAGGCGAAAAATCCTTGCTGTAGTAACAGTCACAAATTTCGCTTTCAAAACTTCAATGCTATTAATTCCTGTGCTTCCTCTTTTAGTAATGCGGGACTTCTAGCACGGCTTTATAATGAACCTGGGAATCTACACGATTCCTGGCAGGAAAATCGCTGAGGCACGCCCCTTGATTGAAAGGAGAGTTTCTCATATTGCAAAATCCTTCAAAGTGTTTCGACCCCCAACCAATTCCTCCTTTGCATTCAATGCGTCTCCCTCTCAGATCAGTTGAGACGGAGAAAGCGCCAGCCCCTTGATTGAAAGGAGTTTCTCATATTGCAAAATCCTTCAAAGTGTTTCGACCCCCAACCAATTCCTCCTTTGCATTCAATGCGTCTCCCTCTCAGATCAGTTGAGACGGAGAAAGCGCCAAGGAATTCAATTTAGTCCGGAAAGAGTACCCTGAATAGATCATTTTGAGTAACAAGTTTAATGACTTCCTAGGATGGAAAGTGGGTCAGGACGTGGACCAAGCTGGGAGAAAGTTCCACTTTCAGCATCCACCGGACTCTCATTTTGATCAATGAAGACGTTCCTCCAGCTCTTGGTCCTGAAGAGCAGATGGCAGACAAACTAGACAACCATGGACCTTTTACCACATTCATTGTTACGAATCCATTCAATATCTTAAGTGAGAGTACCCGATAAATTCTCCAAGATAGGCAAGAATACTTTACGGAACCGCGGGAATATCGTCGAACCTGGGCGTTAATACCGTGTCTGACCTGCCAATTCTATAAAAGCTTGCAAGAGCTTAGAAAGCTTGACACTGTGAATCCGAACACATGTTCACGTAAATCTCATTCGAAAAACGATTTTAGACATTTTGTACAAAACTTGTACTTGTACGTGTTTCCAGTCACAATTTCCCAACTGATAAAGTATAGTCTTGAGAGGATGAGAACGTGGTTCTTGCCTGGTCTTTCGCCCATTTTTGTATTTTCCTCTTTTTCATTTTATTGGTAGAAAGCCTGTGGAGGTCTGTTTAAGTTGATTGAATTCTAAGAGAGGGATCTTGTTGTAAATTCAGTGGCGCTTACTTCGAAATGGTACCTTCACTTGTGTCTACCAACCCTCACCAATCCAATAACGGGACGGAACCATTTTCATTCTCCTCCTCATCAGCAAATTATTTTCCGGAGAAAAGACTTACAACGATTTGGAAAAATCGATTTTTTAACTGTTACTCATCATGGAGATGATGCCGATGAAAGGCAGATGCCAAGAGTGGGTATACGGACCCAGAACACAAGACATGGACACGCAGCTCTTGTCTTTCGACCAGGAAGGAATTTCCAAAACACGATCATGTAGACGGGGATGAGGCAGGCCGATTTCTAATTTGCAAAATGGCATGCAAGTATCTAAGCTTGTGGTACTTCATGTTCACGTGAACATGACATGATCAAGTCAGAAACGCGGGTTTTGCATCAACGACAACTTGTCTCCAGCTTAGACTTTAATTTGGGAACGAGACTTGTTCACAGACTGAGAGCCAGACTTGGTGAAGATGCTCCAAGCTTCAAGAACCATGTCAGAAGAGGAGTACTTAAATTGGCTACATGACGGAATTAAAGTCCTGTTCATAAGCCCAGCACATGAACTTCAGTCAAGGCTTCTTACCCTAAGAGCCTATGAAGAGAGCAAAAGTTGTTGCTGGGGAAAGAGTGAGAGCAATAGCCGAAACGAGCAGTAAATTCAGAGTAAAGTATGCCGAGGAAAATTCAAAGCTTGGTAACAACCATATGAGCTAGACATGAGGAATGCGCCTTTGGCTCCTGCCTTCCCATTTCTTTCATGAAATCTACTAAGGTATACATGAAAGAAAGAGACTTTCGTCTTGCTCCTTCAACTTGATAACGTGGACAGATTCCGTCTGTGGATTCATCAGCCACTCACTTGGCAAATTAAACTTTTCACTGAGATCACAATCAAAGAGCTGCATGTTAATCCCGCAAGGCAGCTTTTCATCTTTCATGGATGAGTTATCAAACGTCTCGGTTTTTCAAACTCTTCAAAGCATTTCACTCGTGAAGAAACTGTGCCAAAGTTGAGAGAAATGTAGCTTCTGCAGAGATTTTCACCCATCGGAGCAAGCCCAGCCCTTTGCTTTTGTTAGCTGTGGTTTGCAGTCGCGCTTTACATGTCGCTCACTAATAGCTCGTTTGTACAAAGGTAATTTCCAGGCTTTGTGTAGCATGTTCGTGAAATCGCTGACGCGACATCCTCGAACATGGGCTCTTTCAGGTTAGGCTCATCTCCAGTTAGGCTTCGTTTGGGACTGTTCAGAAACTAGGTCAAAGCCTTGATCGACAACTTGCAGATTTTCAGCTCTCAGCTGTTTTACATCCATGTTAGCTGGGATAATTTCCACGCTGATACAAAGCTTAGTGCAGCTTTAATCTCGAGAACGTGTCATAACCGCAGTGTTGTGGCTTCAGTTGCCTCTCAGCTCTTTTCAGTTGCCGTTGTCATATTGCCGTATTACGACACCGAATCTCGGTAGTAATCACGCGTAAGGGCGTTTTACGCCAAGCGAAAAAACACCAGAGGTGCATCTTTCCATTGCTGGAGATTGTAATCACATTCACCAATTCACCCTGAGGTACAATCCAGTGATAAAATCCCGTTCCCAATTCTGTCATCAATGCAATCCTTGAGGATTCAACCAGTCTGAATAAGCCGTTCCACGATTCCTTCATTATCATTGATTAAGAACGGGAGCATTAAAAGAAAGACATCGGGGCGGTAATCTCCGGTTCCAGAAATTTATTCAGACTGGAGTCCAGGACAGCCAAGGGTTTGTCCAATCTTAAGCTCATTAGCTGGTTTTCTCTAAGTGGAATCTTTTATGTTAATGACGACAAAATGATGACTAGCTCCGCAAAATGCCCTTTCCTCCCACACTAAGCTTAACGTTACAGTGGGTATTTGTTTCACTGGCTCCTCTCCTCACTCCCTCCTCCACACTCCCACTTCAAGCTCGGTAATCCAGACGACTGTGTGAAGTGAGCTGTGGATATCTGCATCATTGCCATGGCAACCCGCCTCCTCATCATGATGTGCGTTTAGGGCTCTGTGGTGCAGCTTACAGCTTCATAGTCCGCTTGCCGATGCTTACACAACTGGGCTTTAATTCTTGCTAGAGACGATAGAATATTCTGGAACGGATGATCCAATTTCAATAGTCTAGACGCCAGAACAACCAAAAATCAATCATAGCGCAAGAGAAAAGCCAAGTTGTTGAAACTTTCCTACGTTACTATGGAATGACTGCGGGTATTCTACGCAGTTTAAATGATTGTAGATTTAATTGCCATGACTACGCTCCAAGCATTAAACTTAAACAAAGTCCGGCAATTTGTTGAAGACATCGGTTAGATTGCATGCCATGTAGAATTTTTTCACCACCATTGCAACTTCCTCACATCACATGTCTTCCAACTTGTCAACCCCCACCAGCCTACAAAAGGTACTAACAGGCTACAAGCTCTTCGCTAGTGAAAGCAGTGAAAGCCATGAAAGCCCACAACAGCTAGGACATTCCGCCTCCAAAAACTAACAAAGGAGCGGAGTGAAAGCCACACAGTAGCAAACCAGTCGGTTGCCTCTCCTCCTGCATTCCGCTATCTGGAAAGCGCAGTGAAAAAGGAAGCCTATAACGACATGATGTAATGCGACAAAGAAAAACACGCGGGACGAAATAAACTCGCCTCTTGGCTCGTCGGTAACCAACATTATTTCTCACCAAGGCATACATGATTAACTCGTTGCTGAGGCGGATTTGGGAACGAGCATCAATTTATCTGATTTGTGTACTTTGTTGCCGCACCTCCATCTTGAGTCTTTCTCCAGCTTATCCGGTATTGTACCGCGGGGACAAATAAAAAGTAAACAAACAGCCGCCGGAATGCCACCGCTCACCGGCAAGCTCTAACCGCCACCACCATGCGACAACTCTAAGCCCAGATGCTTAGCTCCATTTGAACCTAATGCAACACCCAAACGGATGAAAATGGGAAGAGAAAGCACATTTTCCCCAAATTCCCAAGGAGCAAACAATTCTGTCGGAGCAACAACCTGATTTTAATGATGTCTCTACTGAGATTGAAAGCTCGTTATTATACCACAAAGACTGCGAGGAGGCGAGATGGAGAATTTGAATTTCCAGCGCTCTACCATATTGTGCACCTGTTGGCCGGAGCAATACGCTAGTTTTTTGGCCTAGCACCACACACCTAGGTGTTTGCCCATTAAAAAGACGGATTTCCACCACTTTTCATGGCTGGAGGCACATGGACGTAAATTTGCCGGGTTGAAAAATTAAAATTACTCGAGGACAAAACTGCTACGAGCTACAGGTCCTTGAAATGACATGTTACGTACCATAGAGCTTAATTTTCTTATCCTTGGTTTCCACGATAATAATAACATAAGCCTCCCAAATCGACCATAGCGGTGGGCTGGGTGAGAGTCAAGTCAACAAGCTGGAATACATAACACGCGTCCAGGATGGAAAGAGATGCGAGAGTTTCTTCTCAACACAAGGCTTGAGTTCTTGTGTCTCCCGTCAAATTCCCTTGCATAGAATTCAACTCCGAGGCTCCGTACTCATTACTGTCTACTTTCGTTATAAATTAATCATGTTCACAACACTCATATTTCTTAAGCACGTGTGCTCGGCACTTTCTCCGAAAGAGAGAATCCACTTTCTCCGTGTAATTTCAAACACAAGGACACATCAACTTCACTCCTGCTGCGCGTCCTTGGCCACAGTAAAGCATCACTCAGATACCACTATTCACTTAATTGGTAAACTGTTGCCGAGAGATTCGTATTTCTGCGGAATTTTCTCGTCGACAGGAGAAAGCAAAACCAGATTTAACGAAGAACATTAGTAGTTCCAGGAAACCATAAAGTAATTACGGTATTGCAAATGAATAGGAATCAATGACAGTAATGCGTTTCACTAATAGTAGATGAAATCAGTTTTAGGAATCACCACTTTGAAGAATACAGAAAACCAGGAGAAAGACAAATTCTCGGGTGAAGGAGAGGCAAGCAAGGAGAAAGTTCATAGAGTTCGAGCCTCCTGTGTTGAAATCAGGTACTGTAAACGAGGTTAAGCACCGGGCCGGAGACTGGAGTGAAAAGAGATTCCGACCGTTTACGGAGCACAAGCAAGTGTAAGTAAGCGAAATAACTCACTGCTAAAATATTTAGCAAGGGATTTAGCAACAGGGAGCTCCCACGACTTTCACCAGGTTAGAGGCGGAGGGTGGGGAGGAAGTGAAAGCATCACTGTCTTCCGTACGGAGCGAGTGAAAGTATTCCGGCACAGATTTGGGTGAAGCGTGTGTTATTTTTTTTTTTTTTTTGAAAAAAAAGAAGTTCGCCCAACTTTACGTAGGATACTGCAGCTGCTCGGCGGATTGTTTGAGGAAGCGGGAATTGTTAGCAGATTTCGCTCGGAGCAAAGCTCGTCTGGTATTAGAATCGATGGGTTGGAAATGGTTCATTCATTCCTTCTATTCCGTGTTTCCGTCTAGCGGTTTGTGGACGGTAAACTTGCTTTCTTTTCCACCTTGGATGATTTCGTAGGCTGCTTTCCCCAGCTCGTGCTTTCTCCTACACTGTTTTCATCGCCGTCCTTGAATTTTCTACAATGGAATGGACGGCAGCTTCCCCTCTCGTCTCGTCTTCTTCCTTCCTACCCGTAACCTATCTCATTCCTGGGTATTAGCAGTTCAACTGGAACCCATGTCCTGGATTCTGGAGCGAATTCATCGAATCTCCCGCTTTCAGACTATGACTCGGCCTTTTTTAAAGCTGCAATTGTAGAATTAACTTGGAAATGAGAAGAAGCTCATGCACTCAATCTTGTTGTTAACTGGTTGGAATCGTTTCAGCAGCTGCTTGGCTCTGCTGCTAGCGCACTACTCGCTAGTATTTTTAGGCTGATTGCTCAAGTGAATGGATGGCAGTGTTGGATATTTTTCTCCCGTAGTGGCAATTTCTTCAAGCTCTCCACTCCTTCGCCTTGCCACTCTCATTGAAAAGAGGGCAATAATGAATTTTTCAAGGCTTCTTTATGTCTACGATTTCGGAGAGGAGGAAAAGGAGCCCACATTCAAGAAACCCAGAGACGATGAGTGTTGGACGGGACGGTGAGCCCTTAAGTTGTTTTGCAACTTGTTATTTGTTTCTGCTCATGGAAGTGATGAAATAGCCCATAAAACAGGAGGAATAGACAGCCCAAAGTGGGATCCTTATCCTATTGAACTTGTTGATACTCAGCGTGGAATCAATTGTTTTCTGAGTACACCACTATACCCGGCTCCGCCCAACCAAGCTCGGATCTTCATGAGAGAGCATTTCCTCTGTCGCATAAAATATTTCACGAGAACCGGGAAAACTAGACAGCATTCGTAATAGGGAAGGAGCATCTTTTCCGGAATGGCTTCATATTTCATCGGTCGAGAAGCGAATGATTGAATCTTAAAGAACAGCCATTTCACACCGGATCCTATACAAGCTCTTCCTCTCCTTCTTGTTCTTCAAAAGCAAGCTTTCGAAAACACTTTTTACTCGAACAGATCACAAGGGTCAACAAAGTCACAGGTCAGGAACATATTCACTGCTCTCAACTTTGATCTTTGAGCTCACACTTTGTCAAACAAGTTACAATCCCCTATGACAAATGCTCCAGTCCAGGGCTTGAACGGTTTTCCAACCCCTTTGCAATCGTTTTAGAACAGAAACGGCTCAATGTTACAAAGGCTACACATTTGATAGAGAGGGTCCGCACAGTGCCATTGCACACTCTCTTCAGGCCTTCAAAATTGCAAAGTGCATGTACTCAAAATGAACAGCTTCTACGTCAGATTTTAAAATTTACACGATATTCAGAACTCCATCAACAGATTCCGTATCAACAGAATCAGAATGCCAGGATCGAAGTCAGTCAAAAAGCAAAGCCTTCAATTCTTCCACTTAACTCAAAACCCTTGTAAGTTCAGTTTTCACAAACTTCTAAACTTTGCACGACTGCAAATTTTTCACTCCAGGTAAAAGTCACTGTTTTGAAACTTTAAGACTTCACTTCAACCCACCTCCCACTTTTACAACCTGAGCCCTCGAAATTGTAACCTCCTAAGGGACCAAACACACCGGGTTTTCAAATCACTCAGACCGGGACACGCCACCAGCATTCGAAATAAAAGTAGGAGACGATACTCGACTGCGATACTGTTGGTCTATTTATTGTAAGACCCGGGAGTCTTGCATGATGCGTTGGCTCGGCGGTTCTGTGCGTGAATCTGTTTGCAAGGCTGATTTTGTCGTCCCACCAAGGTGGTGGAATCAGTAGCAGAAGCAGCAGCAGCAGGCGAGTTTGTGGAACGAGTCTGTACTGGGAATCCTTAGCACTCTAACCAGAACATGATGATGATGATGAGGAGGATGAGAGAAGGAGGACGGGCTGGAGGAAAAACACGGATGTGATCGGATCGGTGCTGCTGTGCTGCTCTTCAGGAGATGCGATGCTGGCAGTTGCAGCCAGCAGTTGCCTGAGTTGCGTGCTCAGGCTAGCCCATCTTCTTCCCTTTCAGCAACAGCTCGTTACACAAAGAGGAAAGGAGTGGAAGAAGAGGGAGAAGATGTGCGCGGACTTTCTCCAGCCCGCTCCGCACCTTCCCTGAATAACCTCAACTCTCACTTGATCGATACGCTACCAAGGCTGGGGCGATCCCAGCCAGAGTACCAGCAACAGCACCAGTTTCCAGCATCTCCAAATCTCCAGCTCATCTCCTGCGAATTTCTCCCTTTCTTCCCTGTAACACTTCCTTCCCTGTGTATACTCTCACTACTGAATTCGTATTCCGGCTCAGAGCATGGTACGACGGTGAAAGTAAGGGCATTTTAAATTTGCACATTCCTCTCTCCCCTGTTGTACAAGACAGGCTTTAAAGGGTTTCAAACTTGTTGGAAGCTACTGATACTACTCCCTCTTTAGAAACTGATACGGAAATATGCCAAAGTCCCGTTGTGTTCCTGCGACAGGAACAAAGAAATTCGTAAATCCGAAAAGATGCACGGGAGTATAACACACGCAAAACTATAGGACACCAGCACCCATGGAAAGTGAAAGCAGTGATAGATACTCGCGGTGAAAGTAGAACACGGTGCATGGAGAAAGCAGCTGTAGAGAAAGTCGTGCACGGAGAGGGCCCTAACCATGGTCTAGTGCCAAGGCGAGCGCCAGCAGGTGATGCAAATCCAATGTGCAATAACAGGAATCTCATGTCTGCGAGAAGAGAAAGTGGGCTGCTGATGCTGCCTGAGTGGAGTACACCGGTGGGATGTAGTACTCGCATTGGTTTCCGCCTGTACGGTATTTATTGTGCGTGTTTTTTCCGATGACAGGCCAGAGAAAGCACAAGTATAGCGTCAGGTAGTTTTTCCCACAGTCTTTCAACATGTTCGTGCATGAGGTTCTGCTATTTGAAATTCTACCCTCGTCCTCAACTGTTTTTTCGAACCATAGGCTTGTATTCTGGTTCAAAATTTTGCCAAGTTTCATGCAGACGAATTCTTGTTGAACAAATGTCAACACAAGGTCAGGACGATCTCAGATTCTGTCAGCAGAACCGAACCCTAAGCTTAGTCGTGTACAAACACCAGTTTCCATTCAATGCAAGTACCAAGATTCCGATTGGTGCGTCAAGTTAGTCACTGAAAAACTATCGTTTCACAGTATTGTGCACAGGTACTGCTGGCATTCATCCCTTGTTTTTGAGTTCCTTTTACATGATAAAAAATGGATTACAGGCTCGACTTCCAGAATTTTTGAACCTACGATATGCTGGAAATATGCAGGGGCGGCTTAACGAATATGTGCCTCATCCTCTTCCAGATTGTGTGTCCAATCAGTGCATATCTCAATTTGCAAAGGGAAAAGAACCGCACTGGAGTAATGCGATTATTCAATTTTTCGGTCTGAAAGTATGTCTGAAATACTCTTGAATTCAATTCATTTTCTTCCCTTTTCAATTCTTCATTCTCTCGGGCGCACAATAACCACTTTTGGGCGTCTGAATTCTGGTTTTTGATCTTGTATCGCGGACCATGCAATAAATTATTTCGTATCGTCACCCCTATCGGAGATAGGCAGATGGTGGAATGAAAATTCATTCGTCATGATTTATGTCTAGTTCCGGACCCGCATTCTTCTATATTTCTCTCTCTACCACTTTGCGAAATCCATTTCATGTTGTACACCCATACACGCATCGCACTTCTCCACTACTTCTATACAGTCGAGACGGGCTTTCCCCCCTCCCCCTCACCGTTATGGAAAGTACAGAGCCGGTGAAGTGAATGCAGTAGTGGCTACATCCACATGCATACTCCGGACAACCAAGTCTGAATTCTGGGAGAAAGCAATGAGAGTGGGTGAACTAATGTAAAAATTTGCACTCTCTCACAGTCAGAGAAAGTTTAGCATGTACGGTAACTGAAAGTCTCGTACAGATCGCAAATCGGATCTTTCCTCCAGAAGGAAGTTGGCACAAGCACAGCAATAAATAGATAAACTGGGTCGTAGCTTACATAAAGTTGTCAAAAGAAGACACCTTTTCGATAAAACTTCTTCGCAGGAAATCAGGCCCGCAATCAGGTGAAATTCATTTCCAGATTGGAACTCTACTTGAAACCGTCCTTTCAGCCCATTGCCGTTAAAAACTAGTAATGAAGCATACTTGGTATGGTAACAAAAATATGAGCGCTACAACAAGACGGGACACTGCAAGCATGAGTATACCTTGAGCATCATTGTTTTACGCAATAAGAAAACCCAAAACCACGATTACCAGAGACCATTGCCCATGCATTAGCGAAGATCATTAACCCATCGTCTCAAGTCATTATGCAGCTGCTATTAAAACTCTACGGAGCCATGGGTGGGTGACCATGCTTTGCGACACTTGATTCTCTAACCACCCACGGCGGTGAGTTGACTTTTGGTGGCGGTTAGTTTCGCCGTTGAAAATCGTTCAACTCTCACTGGATTACACACACTCGTGACAAGTCAGCAGGCATACACAAAGATAACTTCACGCTATACTTTTACAAACAAAAGAATTTTCAATCATGTGCTTTGTTCCCATACTATTTTCCGGGTGTCTTTAACATTGCAACATTCGTGGCATTATTGCTTTCCTCCCCTAGTCCTAACTCACCCAGAGTCAAATTTTGTGGTGATTAAAAACTGTAATTCATGGAGATCGGAACTTTTTTCATTCGAGCTATCTAACGAAACAAGAGCAGGATCGTTCTCCTTGGTATTGTGTTTCGTCGCAACGTAGTACTGCGAATCAATTCGAGCGGCTATGTAACTTTAGATTGAGTTGGCATCACCGATGTGAGGAGTAAAGCGAAAAGAATTACTCGATAGCATTCACAACATTCTCAAGTTCAAAATTTGTCTTTCCGATTGGAATTCCATGTTATACCTTGCTATGGAACCAATAGGCGTCGAATTTTTCCACCATGAAATACATGTTATTGAGAAGCATTCTTTTCCAGTTTTCAATATTCCAGGTTTTCACTGTCACACTTGATAAACCTTTGGCGATTGACAAAGGAATGTGTTTGTTCCCAGGAGGGGGGATTCTAAATCTTTTTAGAAGACAACAGTCTAAACTGTGTTAAACATTTGTTGATGACAAAAATACTAATGTTATCCAAACGCGCATTAAACTGTCGTATCAACCTTGACTCAGCAATTGCAACACGATTCTACGAGATCCGGTTTCCTAACATTACCATGACTATACGCTATTGACCATTTAAGTAACAATAATACACCAGATTCCCTTTACAACGCCTAAATGACATCCATGCTGGTTGGGAAAAGCAAGTTCCGAGGAATCTTAATTGCTGGATCAAACGACTGTAGCAAAATAACAGGGATCTCAGGGATGTTTTCCCATTATTCAAAAAAATATCCAAACGACTGTTACGCTTTTCTCCAGATAACCTGCTCTACACAATACCCAACAATTGGTGTGATTGCGCCTCAGCATGTGAATCATTCTTAAACTGTTGTTTTCGGCAGCTGTTGAGTCGATGAAGTACAATGAATTCAACATATTTCTCCATATTCCCCACATTTTGACACAAGCCAAACGGATCTTCCAATTAATGTATAAAAACTTGATCGCAGATCATAAAACCCACATCAATTTTTGCATTCAAGCAAGCTCTACCTTCATCACGGTAATCACGCTATTTACTTGTGCAAACTTGTTCCCCGAAATTGGGAAAAAACAAACCATTTCAAGAAAAATGGCAAGGTAAGCCCCGTTACCATGACACTATCAGCTATTAAGTACTACCTGGGTTACGCTAATAAGTGCTACACCCGTCACGTGCATTCCAACCAATTAAGAACACGGGTATTGTGCACACTAACTCAGCTACAACTCTGACCACTTCACAGGTTTCTCTTCACTCTCGCGACTGTGCTCCTCTTCTCGGCCATCGTCCTTGCCGACGAAGCCAAGCAAGATTCGTCCAGCGTTAGCAACTCCATTGAAAACTCTGTTGAAGCTTCTCAGGAAGATTTGGAATCGACTCTAGCTGAAATCCCTGAATTCACTGATTTCGATATCGAATCCGCTGGACCTCGTACCAGGCAGATCTGGTCTTTCCTAGGAGAATCTCTTATTCAGGGGGCAGCTAGTTGCCGCCGTCCATGCTGTAGCTGGTACAGGTGGAGGTGCAGCTGCGACAATGACTGCTTGGCAAACATTGGCAATGCCAGACAGTAGAATCGGAAAGGTGGCTGCACAAATCTTTATGAACAATCAGTTCCTTCTTGTAGCCCTGAACCGATGTCTTGGCGTTAAATAAATTCATGATTTGGTCTTTCAATACCGTCGTTAACACGTTGCTGAAGTTCTCACATGAAGAGTTTACAAACATTGAACTGTCGAATGCACAATGGTCAACTATCCCACAATTTCCTTCTTGCATCATAATAATAATAAGCATTTGCTTAGCACTTAAAATTACAATAAATCATGACATCTTCGCTTACCTTTGGTAATCTCATCGATGCAAGGCGAGAATCCTTCATCCCTGCCTCCGATAACGGAGAAACCGAAGCGTCGATCCGCTCTTTCCATGCTAACTATGCACGTGCATGATGAGTTCCTGCAAGAAGAACACATTTTTTTCACCATTATAAGTATAATTAGCACCACCACCTGCTCATCTCGCATTCTCTCATTATGATCTACACGATTAACATTAACACACTGCCTCATAAAGCTACAGCATCATCGCATCATCCACCGACACTTCTCTCAGTCACACTTGCTCATGCACAAGTTCAGGTTCACCAGGCACACCAGCCCAAGACCGATCCTTTGCATCCCCCTATTCATTTTCACTGGTAGTGAGCTCAAGCAGGCTGTTCCCACTCTTCTCTATTGTCTGATTTGCATCGGAATTAGCCCCAGTAATAAAATAATGTAAATCTCGTTCGCAATTTCAAGGTAACGGCATTACCTCATCTTCCTTAGGGCTGAGGCTCAGTCGCTCGTCGTCGGCATCTTTAGAAGACGAGTCGCAGGATCCAAAGGAGAGCGAGTGACTGTGCAAAGAGGGTCGGTTCAGATTATTTTCAGTATCCACTGTAAGACTATGGGACCTGGCGTGGTAATGGCCGTTGCCGTTCCTGCTCTCAACTTCATTATCTTTCTCCTCGTTTAGCCTGTCGTTCACCTGATGGCTCAGAAGAATCGGAACAGGTACCGGCTTAGCCTTATTGATTCCATTCAGTCTCTTGAGCGTCCCGTTCCTCGAGCCTTCGCCACCGTTAGTGTGGTGAACAAACCCGTTCAAGTCCTGGTGCACATTGCTCCCTGAGGACCCGTCACTCAAGGGGCTGCTGCCCACCCCGCTGCTGCCGTTGCTTCCAGGGCTGCCACTTCCATTGTGGCAGGGGCTCGTGGAACCGTTGGTGAGGAGGGAGGGGCCATTGCCGTTCATGCCGCCGTTTCGGGCAAATGTTTGGAACGTTGATAACGTCCGTTGGTTCCACAGGTCATCTTGGACCTGCGCACAACAAAAACTCGGGTTTTAGACACGTCACTTTTAAAAATTAAAGCAAATAAATTCAAAACCATCGGAACCAAGTAAATATGGCGTGCTGCAACACTCAGGTGTATAGAAGCCTGGCACGTAGAAAGTATTTTCTAAACCATATCCTGTTTAGCCTTAACACAGTTGCCAAATTACTGAATCGGGGATACAATACAAAGGCACATGCGAATTTAAAGCAAATGTAACCGTGCACAGCACTAAGTTCCCCTTCCAACTCCATGTACAGACGGAGGAGACTAATTAATTTCCCAGCTGGAAACATGCAGGCGTGGAAAGTCGTAAAAAATTTAAGTCTCCGGGAAAAATACCAAAGCTTGTACCAACGAGGAGCGAATGTATCGCCAATCCAAACATCTGTATTAACTTCTACTTCAATAATGCTATGAGCCAAGTGCAAAGTTTAATGAGAAAAGTTCTGGCCCAAAGTCGGAGGAGTGGGGTTTCATCAAACTTCCGTTTCCAGTGGATGCACTACACCCCTCCCCTCCCTCATCCTGTCCTGAAACCTTCCCTTAACTTGATCCACGCTGCACCCCGATCAAACAAGTTCACCTTTAATTAAGTAAGCGCCACTAGCGCATTCCATTTGCCGGTACTTGTTACTCAGCTTGTCCATGCTAGTTAGTTCCACTGAAGTGAACTGATGAGAGAATCTGAGGGCAGGAACTTACTTGAATATCTCATCTGGACTGGAATGAGTTTGAAATTAATTTATTATTAGTTTTTTTCGCTCATAACTCTGTTCTTGTCTTCTTTTAACTGTAATTTTTTCAACTTCCGAAACCCAATATGTACCTCATTAACTTCGAGTTCATTTTGGAAGACTCTTCAGGTCATACTGCCATCCTATCAATGTTTAAATGAGATTCCGAATTTTTTGCAATAATGAAAGGGTTAACAACTCAGCACAGGCTAATAGTTAATCGTTTTTGGAACTTGGAAAAAAATCCATAGCTTTATTCCCTTCTTTCTGAGTGAAAACGGCAACCTGGTTTTAATATGCGTAGAATACTGTTACCTCGCCGGCAAATTAGCATCAACTCTCTCTCTCTCTTTCTCCACCCAAGACCGCGAATTGACTTGATATTCTCCCAGATCGATTTCATTTCCGCCTGTATCACACAAACAGTTCTCCTGCCCATGATTAATGGAGCAATTACTCCCCTTTATTAATCACTTGAGCGCTCATTTACTTATAAACGAGGACGCGTTATTCGACAAACACGATTTCTGAACGGCCCAAACAAGGAGTCGTGCTTGGCGACTTTGTGCATTTGCGCATCACTGGACTTCGATCGCACCATCGTTGGGCGTACTTCTCCTCAATTTATGCAAGTAGGGCAAACGAATTTTTTTTAGGAAAGATGAGCTCCTTGCTATCTTCGCCAAAGTCGCAATCGCAATTAGCAGTAGCCATGGAAAAGCGTGCCTAAAATAACGGTATGGGTTTACATCAGGGCAAAAAAATCAGAAAACGTTTTCTCCTTCACGGTATCCGAATTCTGTATCCATTGGATTTCCTCAATTAGTAAGTGAGCAACATACTGGCCACCATGGCAACACAATCAATTGCAGTTTCTAAACTCCGCGACTCCGTTATCGTAACCACATTGGAACATGAGCATACCTGTCCTAACTTCCAACCTGTAAATCATCTTTAAATTCTACCATAAATAGTTTGTCATCTTGATGGCGCATCCATTTAGTACACCATGATTTCTATTGCAAGCATGTCCAAGATGGCTGACAAATTGACTAATTGTTTACACCACACTAATTAATGCAAAAATGTAAGTCTCAAGAACAAGGATGTGTCATGAAAAAAATCAGCTTCACAAAGTACCGGTTTTCAAAAACAGTACAAAACGCAAAGATATGGCAGGGACAAAAAGAAAAATACCCTACCACGACGATTCCCAGACGAAGAATCCCAAGTATGTGTGCTAAATTCCGTCCCGTACAGACAAGGTACACACGAGTCAAAAAATTAAACCCTATGCAAATTAGTACAACACGCCGGTGTGTGCCTCACAATAATGTTAAAATATTTGCAAAACAAGTAGCACTGAACTGCCTTCCTATACCTTCCGTCAAGCAGACGCAGTCTCACAGTCTCATTATCTTCGTCTGCTTCCAACCAGTGCATGCATTCATTACATTTCACAGTAGGATTTGAGCAAATTTTCGCATACAAATTGCAGTCACGTCTCCATGGCAGGGAACCACCTTATAATTTCAAACACTAATGGCCACCATCCGCTAGGATGCATTTACAGTCACCATGGCATTAGCACCTCTCAAGTAATGAATGGCGAGGAGAGAGAGCACGAGTACAAAGTACGAGTCGTTTGCTCATATTAGCGAATTCATGTATTCATTGAGTGAAATGAAGCAACCGCACAGGTTTTTTTACCCATTTTCATCCTCGAATTCAAGCTTCATCATTAAAAAAGGTGCAGGTTGCACCGACACCATGCTTTGCTTACCGGTTATAAAGCAGCGATTTGATGATTTCATGACTGCTTTGACATGCTCGCTAATCGCTTATCCCCATTGATTCTCATCTCAGATTGCACTTTCCCTTAAAATGTTCAGCTCAATCGTTTCAAAGATGCGCAGGAGCAATATATTTTCATTCCTTCATCCTGTTTTTCTTTCAGACTCAATAGATTATCGCTACCGCAGTGAGTGAAAGTGCCTGACTCATTCATAATTGGCTAATGATAAGGTCCCTGCACCAAGAGCTTAGCATGGAATACAAGAGGATACGCCCGACTCTATTGTTTTACGACCAGGAGTGAAAGCACGCGCCAGCTGATCGCCATGTTACCATCACGAATTCATAAAAGAATTGAGTTATTTCACCAGATCGAGAGTTTTGGAATCACAATAAGATGAAACAATTTTACTCCACTTACCACGCTCCTGTCGGATTTCATCGTCACGTTTCGGTTAAACACTGTTTGCTGCTACAACTTCCCCATGTCAAATAAAGTAAGAGGACTCAGAGTCCTAATCCTTAAAACTTCCTGTAAAAAAAACAAAAAATACAAATTACAATTACAGTTAAT
>VRMD01001435.1:0-17079 GCA_009872375.1 Sminthurides bifidus
CACAATTCTTTGTGGCTTTCTCCGAATAAACAACGTCAACGTTCTTGGACGCAAACAGACATGATGATCATGATCATTACCGCATTAGCGTGTCCCTCAGTCATTTCATCGCTCCAACGCCTTCTTTTCTTATTTTGCGGCAATTGAAAAATTCCCATACAAAAACAATAGTGGCCGCTATTACTATTAGGCATGATAATTTCCCCTTCCAACGACAAAGCTAATGAGCCACTAAATAATCACTACTAACCGAAAGGGAATACCATCCTCCCGCCGTTCATATGCATATGGTCAACTCCCATTAACATTATCGTCATAGCACCCATCGCACCAGTCTCTCAAGTCCTTGTTAGCGTTGCTTACATCTCCAGCACCTTCCTTCATCTTTTTTTTCATTAGATCATCGCAACCGGGCCCGTAATTCCTAGGAACAGGTATGCAGAACATCACTCACCTCACACACACACACACTGTATTCCAGGCTATTGGGTTAGCAATCTGTGACTCTGTGAGTTTCCTCAAGCACGATTATTATTACTCATTATCGTCATGTACACCTTGTGGGTTTACCCGCATAATGCAATTCCAGCGCTCTATTACGTACTCCTTTCGGTATGCACCACACCATGCCTTGTCCTTCAGCAAAGTCATGGGCCCGTCCAAGAAGTCACTGTGTGGAGAGCTTAACCTTGTGTCAATAGTGAGCATAGGATAGTAAACCGTGAGAACTCCATAACCCGACTAATGAGAGTGACTGGCTTCCATAGATACGACTAAGGCAGCAACCGACCAGTCATACCACAATATTTAAGTCGATGACCGCACATCAACAAAAGTTTCAAGCAATTGTTTCAAAATTGTCCGTTGTTGCTTAGAAACGACCTCATCTCAAGTATGATCACAGCACTTTTCTCTAACAGCATAGCAATCAGGGCTGAATTCATTTCAGCGACTTAGCTAAGCTGATTAGTGAGCGTCTTGAATCAAATCGGCAAATTGGCGGAGCTACCCAAAAAAGGCCGCAGTTGATTTCTTGTCTAGGAGGAATTGGGCCCTAATAGCTTACTGTTTTATCACTTGGCGTTTTCTCACGCATCCTCGTCTCATAATTTCATTTTTTTCTCTCAAAATATTCGTATATTTAATGCACAAGCTGTACGATTCCTGCACACCGACGGCTGTCGTTTACTCCTTGCGTCACCCCATTCAATGAGAGAAAAAGTGTCCAAGTTTTTGCTCAATTACTTGTTATAACGCTCAGTGTGGTTATCCAGTTTTTGAAATGTGCATGCAGTAAAAGCATGAAACCACAACTCTACAATCATCGACCAGATGCTTAGCTCTGTAGTAAGTATACCTGCGAGAGTAACACTGTGAGTGTGTGTGTGTGAATTAGTCATTTTCCAGGAGCAAACGTTTCGCGACGTAATAACACGTAGAAAGGAGCAGAGGACAGATCATTGAGAGCCATCGTGTTACGTGGCATTCATACATGGTCTGTGGCCATATTATAGCTGGCTCTCTCCCAGTTCTCAGAGAGAGGATCCTGGATCGATAATGTTCAAGTAAATAACGCTGATCTAGCAAATCTGGTTATGTTTGTCACTATCCTATTATCAATCAGCGACTCTGCGCATACGATAGCGGGTGAGTGGAAACGGCTTGAAATGCACTTTTTTTACACCTTTTACGTTTTCTGCGAACTCGCGGTGCATGCGCACTAGAGTCATTGTTTTGTTTTTCTTATGACTGCACATATCACGTGATTCTGAAGGCTAGCACATGCATGGCAATGAAATAAGAAATGCACAAGTTGAGAAGAAACTACCGGGTGTATAATTTCACCACGATCACAATAACCATTCCATGCACTTGCTATTGTGCTTTGCGGTAAGACGAGACTGTAGTGGGATTCGCAACTTGTAATTCATCCTCTAATGTTTCTACCAATTCCCTCTGCTCAGCAACCTCTTCTCGCATTTCCCTTGCAATTCGGTGCAATGCGCTGTACCTACACCTGCGGCATTTCATTTCCAGTCTACTTTCCTAGTCCCAGTCTTCCTAGAATATTCAAAAAGTCATCTGAAAGGAATAAGACGGACGGAGGGAGAACTTGGAGACTTACACGTGGAACTCATCTCTTTATTCTTCCTCTTGTTCACGCATGAGTCGACCACCACAACACAATATAATTTCTCCAAATTTGCCTCACCTTCCCTCCATCCTTCCTTTCGATAGCAATTAATCTTTGTTAGGGCTTAAATCGGCTTGCACAACACCACTTTTCGCGCTAACATCTTCTCTGTTTCCGAAAGATGGGAAGGATTTAGACATTCCGCTCGCAAATGAGAAGATTACTTATACATTTCCTTGGAAACGGACAAACGGAATGTAAAAAAGTCGTTAGGAGTCATCTCTTTGTTCTTTGAGAGCAGGAGCAGAGGCCAGTTAGACTTACTCTCTCTGTATCTTTCCCTTGTACTAATTTGCAAGGCTCGGACATGAAATTCCCAATTCTGCAGTCTTGCTAACATGACACTTATATCATCACCTTTTCCGCTGGCTCTTTCTCTCTCCCTCCCTCTCCACCCAAGCAAATCTTGTCCGTTTCAAGGGAATCGGAACGAGATCAAAGGTTGGCGAATTAAATTTGGACTCGACTGGCTTTGTACAAGACCTTTCAAAATTGTAGCTCCTTCTGTCAATCAACTCATGTTCCGCTTTTGAAAAATATCGCATTAGAAACGCTTGGTCATTCCATATCTCCACAGATAGTAAGAGCGATATCTTTCACGTTGCACTAACCGCATGTAATAGTAAATACGTCTGATAAATGATGCTCGTCGTAGCCAGTCACCTACGCGCTTCGCCGCTCCTTCCATGGTTATCTTATTAAGCTTATTAGAGGATTCATTTCTGGCTGATTCTTTCTTCCGAAACCATATTCTTTTCCTCTTATCTCCTGCTCATCTCATTATAATTAGGTGTTGCATGCAATTTTTTTCCGCTACAATCCCGAAACAACCGTCTTCGCTATGACTTCACAAATTGCTTACCTTTCATGTAAAAATCCGGCCCGGCAATATGCCCACCTCATCCTTGTAAAGTTACAGCCAACAGCATATCATCTCACCTCCATTAAGTGCATTTTCTTGAAACAGACTACACGTTCTGTCCTCCCCACACCTCCTGCAAACCTACCTCCAACAAAATCAACTTGAGGCTCCGCCAATCACATCCATTGGTTTTCCGTCTCCACATCCTGTCTTTTTGCTGTTGTTATGTGCCTTTCCCATCCGCAATGAGTGCACACACAATCCTTTCATTATTTACACACAACAGGTACGGATCATAATAGCAAACTTTTCAAGGCAAGTCAAAATAGTGTGCCTCCTATGATGCATGCGGTGCAAGAGTTGGTAAATTTCAAATATACTCTGATCATCTTCTGTCTCACCTCCTGCCCTTTTTCATACAGAGGAGCGCTTGTGTATGATTGAGCCTCAGAAATTTCCGTTGCATGTCCTTCCTTTTCCCGAATTTCAATCGTTTCCGTCTTCCCCTTCAATGAGCTGAGTAAAAATCCTTCATTCATTCATTCATATGTATTCTAGATAGGCCTATGAGCAGGCGGTCCATTTTCCAGGCAGGCTAAGAATTTTATAGCACGCAACGAGGAAAATCTCATCTTACTTCTTGCCCAATCCGTTTTAACCTCCATTCATCTCCATTAGTACCATTGAATTGCATTTAATTTTTTCCCACACGCGCTTCCTTTCCTTCTTATGTTGGCTGTTAGGCCAGGCGCATGGATTTTAATTCCATGAAAATTTGCCATCGCAAGCAACTAGTGTACAATTATTGTTATTAGCTGTGCGGTAGCTTAAAATATTTTCGTCTCACACTAGTAAAACGCACAGGGTACAAGATACGTTCCCCAGCATCCGGTAGCATTATTCCAGAAATCGTTAGCTAAAGCTACAAATCTGTCGGCACTTCATTCATAAGCTACTCTTAAATTGTGTCCATGTTAACATTCTGAAGTACACCAACTGGTTTTTGTAATGGGCTCCAAACGCTCTTGGTTGTCTATGATTGGTTCTTTCGGTATTTGTCGCATTAGTTACAGACTTGGATCTTATTTGCTTTATTTTTGACTGGAATGTCACCCACTCCACTTGTGCTGTTAGCGTTGTGGAGGTTTGACTATAGCTACCCTTATGATTAAAACTCATTTTATAGGGTCCATGCGGGGTCAAATATCATGCTGTTTCAAGTCCTCAGGGTTTTTGGACTTTGGTTACTGGAATTTTTTATCTCTTTTTTTAATCCCTCTGCCCTTGTACCCTTACCGGGTTGGAGCAAAAAGTGCAAGCAAGGAGGTGTCATGAGCACTGCACAACTCTTTCATTCCAGTGAAAGATGCCAGGGAAAATTATGCCGGAGCGTGGGAATACGTTTAGCTCGCTGATCTCTTCTACAACTGGTCTGAAAGACAGCATTATGTGGTATGTGTGTACGTGTGCTAAACCCAATTTGCTTGATTTCCGTGAGGTTTCCTCTCTTACAGTACCGGTCTGACTTGAGGAAAACAATAATGTTGTGTCACCCTGAGGATTTATGTTTTGTAAGTTTGAAAAGCACATTTAGTATTTTTCCACCGTCAATCCAATATTGTGTGAGGTCTTCGAGAGAAAACACACATAGGCAGATGCATTTCCAAACCCTCCCCGGTATAACTAATAAATAAAGACTCATCTTAACACCTGTATCCCGCTGGGCTGTCACCAACCTGCGGTTGGTTTTCTTTCGCCTCCTGGTATCTATCAGGAGTTATTTTTCAGTGCCTCAAACAGGTGAAATTGGTTTCAGCAAGGATCAGACTGCACTTTACTTTAAAATTGAACATGTTTAATGTGTGATATGAAGACCGTGCGGAATAATGTTTTCCTTTCACACACATGCAAGGAAGGAGCGCAAACGCTTTCCTCCTTCGTACACATCATCACACGTATACGGTGTCAATTAAGGGAAATGGCATTCAAATTCATGAGCGTCATCCTCATCATCTTCTGCTCATCACATCAGTGTCTGCTCAGCTTTAGCCGCGGCGAGCTCTAAATTGCACACCTCAGCTTAATCATATCAGTGCGACCATTGAGCCTTTGCTCTTCATAAACACATATGGTGGTAGGCTACTCATGCATGGAGACGAGTTAACTTTAACTTCACCACTCTGACCCAGTTCCAGTTTTATAAAGTTGGGAAAACATTTATTCCTCGTCCACATGTTCAGCTCATGACAATTCCTTCTACTCTTTATCTAACTGCAGTTGATCACCTGAATAACTTGTTTGTTCTCCTCCTCGAAGGCACTTGATCGTAGCTCGTAATCATACCTTGATCCATCCAGCTCGCAGTCAGTTCTGTTAAGTTTAAACAGTTGCATCTGACGCCATCCTGTCCGCTTGCCATTCCGAGTTGTAATTTGAAATGTAAAACCCAAAACCACATTTGTTTTGTACCATCATTGACACTTCTGCGCATAGCCTACGACAGTTTGCTTCCCACTGTCTCATGGTAATATTGCCATATAAAGGAACAAAGACTTTCCGTAAGTGTTGCAACACGAATAGTTTGATCGGACTGAAATACTGCTCCAGTTGCTTCTGTTCCCACAAAACCTTGTGTGGTACAATTATTTGAATTCTGCCACATTTGCACCTCTTCATCACTGATGCATTACAATTACGATGCTATCGAATGACCTTGACAAGCGTTTCACTGCATAGCGTCATAGCATAGGAGCATACTGTTTATCATTGACTGACTACAACGTTCCGGGGGACATTGACGCTCGATATTTGGCTGAAGTCATTTTACATTTTTCTCAACTGTTTTTTAAAACTATTTCAGACAACTAGTTTTAGCATATGGTAATTAATCTTGAAAGATAGCAAAAATGGTGTTGCTTAATTGTAAAGCCTGCGTTTTGAATTGGACCTTCCCTAAAATAGGTACTTGTTACACATCTTCGCCGCTCATTTTTAGTTAGCTTGGCTGGAACTGCCATGGCCATGCTATCTTCTCACTATTGCCTTTTGAACTTAAGACAGTTCCCATCATATTGACATTTTCTGTAAGTATGCAGTCCATATTGATGCTCTGGTATTTTTTCTTCGTTTTTTACCGTGACCACACGTTTTTGACTGTCATACCTAAACCTCAGCGGTGCCTTTTTAAGACTTGAGTTTCGGTGGGTTTTCCATGACAACCTTCGAAAATTTTCGAGAGCTCATCTGCGCTGGAAGGAACGAGTTGTACTTGTGGAATTTTTTCTTTTTCTGATTACCGCTACAGAATCGAAATATAATGACAGACCATGGCTGTATATGTCGCCGAAAAGAAGCAAGTTGGCGAAAGACTGCGAATTGTTCTCACGCGTGATTTTCACATAAATTGCAAAAAGGTATCGCTTACAATTTCTGCCTCAAAATCCAACATCCAACCGTTAATAACTACTTTTACAGAGTCTAAGAAGGATATGATAAAGGAAAATTTGAATTTTGAACAGTAAGTGCCGTCGTGGGGAATATGACTTGCTTGTTGAACAGCTGTATTTTGCATAAGTATTTCGCCAATTGTGGAACGGCGAATGGTTTTACATGTCGTATTATGGAATTTAGCTTATCACTATATCATATTGGGGAACTAGTCATCGTTTCATCCAGGGTGTTCAATCCTATCACCTCGTGCTATCGAATCCCTGGTTTACCCGTTTTGACCGGGTTGCTATTCCTAGAACTGTGTGAAAGTAGGCAACAGCTTTAGTATCTAGTCCATGACAAACAAATTGATGCTCATTTAAGGAAATCAACATGCATTATTCGTGCCAGCATTCCAGCTTAATTTCAGCCCCTTGTTTTCAAAATATGCCAGGTATTTTGGAAAAGACAGCTGCCTGTGCTGTGTTAATGGCCTATGACCTCAAGAGCAAAATGCTAAACGTTTCTTTGTTGATAACACAATGTGGCGCTGTGCCTGTATGCATTTCGTCCTCCTTACTCATCTCGTGGTCAATGGCCACTGGTGGATCGAATGCAATTTTGACCCCGCCCTGCAAAATTTCTGATCTGCCAACCAACTTGAAATTGAACACAGAGCGATTTGCGAAAGGAACTGCTCAGACTTCCGCAGTGGCGCAACTCCATTTGGGCACCTGAGTTCGTATTGTATTGTATTCATTCACTTCCCTTGAATCAATGCAGCGACCAACTTCAAATACTCATGTTAGTTAAGACTGCATTTGCCCTTAATCCTGTGTGCAATAAGCTACTTGCAGGCTTATTTGCAGTTCAGCTAGACTACACCAGTGCTTACAACATTGACGAAAGCCAGTACAAATTGTGAGTTGCTTACCTTTTCGAGAAGAGCGCCTAGGAGAAAGGAGAGAGAGGCATATAGATGAGGAACAAGCTCTTTTGATTTGATCAGCATTCAAGAGATTGCTTGCAAATTTTCAAGCGAATGTAATGTCAGGCTTTCTACTACACGAGTAACGGGAAAATGTATTGGAGCAGGAGGCGGCAAGACTTGTTACATGATAAGAGCGGGCAGGGAGTATGGAATCTCATTTGGTTCTACCTCTCCAAGTATCTGCAATTTGTACTTACTTTGCTAATAGCTAGCAAATTTGTGTAAGCGTGTTCTTTCCCTGTGCAAAAATGTCAAGATGCAAAATCGTCTTCAACTTTGGTGGTTATGAATTCGTGCTACTCAATTCAATGGGCATCCGCCCTCGTGCATGCCTTTGTCGTGTAATATTTCAGTTACCTTCTTGTGAATAAGTAAATGCAAAACCTATAATTTTGTAGCCGTCAGGCCTGAATGCAGTTACCACAGATTCGTATATATGATATGATCCTTCCTCAGTTTTGTACTGCGTACCGGCTGTAACCTGCAACAGCTCACATTTGATATGCACGAAGCTCTCTTGCACCAATTTGCTTGCCTTCAGCAAAAGAATAATGAAGAATATAATACACCCTTTTTTAGGGAAAGATTCATCTTCTTCATGTCACACATTAGTTTCGATTTCGGTAACATTAACTTCGAATTTTCATTAATTCCTTAGGTAATCCCCTGGATGTGTTTGAATTCCGTCCATGAATTTACATTCCAGTTCGCTTCTGAAAATCGCATCTTCGCGATCGTAAGATAAATTCGATCGATGAGCCATTCACTCCGGAACACCAAATGCTGGTGACAAGTATTAGTTTGATGAAGTTGCCAAGCACTGGTTTGAGACTAGCCAGTTGCGAATGCTACACCACTATTGTTTTAGGGCTCGGGAATTTCACAATTTGTCACAACAGGTGTGTTGTTATAATTGACGAGTCTTGAATTCAAAATTCTCGGATAAGATCAGCTTGTAGTAAACATAACAACGACGGTGGTTAGAATAGGGGAAATGTGCGATTTCGACAACGAGTTGCTGTTGGTATTATCCGGTATATTTAAAGAAAATAGTAACTTAACATGAGTGAAGATTGTCTCTGTATAGCTCTGCTGCGGCTGCTGAGACAGTCGATCAGATTTGCCATTTTGCAGACCGAAGGAAAGTCGAGCAAAATCGTATGCATGCAAGCATTGCAGTTTCCGCCCAGTTTACATTCACTATTCTATCCTACTCACCCAGAGTAGGATGTTTCATGCTATTTTACACTTTTGTTATTGCAATTTGCATATCTGGCCGTAATTACGCTGTGGTGGGACATGAGGCGCTGCTGTGATGCCGTACACATTGCCTCCGGCCTTGTTTTCTTGGATACCTTTGCAAAGCTATAATCAACCGGTAACCGGTAAAAGTATTACTTTGCTGGGGAAATTGCTTAGTTTATTATCGCCAAGGAACAACAACAAACAGACAGATTATGCACGTTGTAGACATTCACTCAGAGAGTGAGTGAGCGAGCGAGCAAGAAGTGTTTTGTCCAACTTTTCACCTCTGCCCCATTTACAATGTATAGTGTGGTAAATGGCAACTGCTCGCCTTGCATCCAAGTTCTGCAGACTGCAGCCCATAAACTAATGTGATAGTTTTTCACAAATAAATAGCAGTCAATGATGCTGTGCATGAAGCTAAAACTAGATCAGCGAGTGAATGGTAATTGAGCATTGGCTAACTGTAGTTAACTATTTATCGTACTTGAATCACGTGTGTAAAACTTGCAGCCGGCTCTGAGCACGCGATTTCAATAATTTCGTTGAATGACTCATATCAAGTACGATTTCCCCTCTTGAAGCTCATCTAATTTGCAGCGCAGAGTGCAAGCGGAAGTTATCAAGTGCAGCCTTCTAATCCATTACCTGCACGCCGAGCTCATGAAATCCCTCTGAAAAGGCTTGATTTCGTTTACTTGGTCGATTAGGAGTAATTTTCCTACCATTTCCAGCTACGTTTTTCTCATATCGGTCAGTTGACCACTTGTATTATTGGCCGACGATTGTCATCTGGACATGTAGTTCGTGTGAAGTTGCAACTTTTGTCACACTCCTGGCTTAGCCGAATACAGTACAGGGGTTTAACTGTTGTGATTTGAGGAATTTAAAACTGAGAGAACGGAGACGAAAATGGGTTTGAGTTCGCGTGAGCTTGTTGAGTGCCAACTTCCTTGGATGTGCTGTTAGATTAGGTTGCTAGCGCAGCACACGGCGGCGTAGTGATGGTGGGATTTCATTCATTAATTTTAGGTCGACTAATCTCACAGGCTTTATTCATGTTTGGGTACTTTATAAATCATTCATCAGTTTGTTCTCTTCGTCCTTAAACGCTCTTTTGTACAGACGACAGGCACAGGTTGTTTGGTTGGTTAGTGTAAACTGAGTCACTGGTGTATAATCTTGGAGTTTGTGCATATCAGCAGCTGGAGCTTTTGCACATATTTCACGTTTTTATCAGTTCATTGGAGCGCTTCCACCGTAATAATTTTATCTTGTTATTATTATCCTTTCCACGAGGTTCCGCAAAGATAAGCGTTTAAACTCCAATCCTAACAAAAATACAGTCCACAATTCCACAATCCATCAAGGGGTTTTAATAATAACAGGACGGATTTCCCCTCCATGGGGTGACGAGCCCCATTATTCGTTTCATAACCCATGATCCAGAATCCTGACATCAAGTGTGGAATCCTTCATTTGAACAAATCCACTCCAATTCCACCTTCCCTTGTTCCATTTGGCATGTAATGACTCCGCCGCTTTGAGGCTATCATATGTGCAAACATGTGAGTCTGAGTCTCAAGTGTCCAGTGTCACCGTTCATCAACAGCTGTCAGGAAATTTCGGAGCGCATTTTAGCGCGAAGCAGAATATGCTTGCGCAATTAGCAAGTACTTGATCTCATATCTACGAACTATGACGAATACAAAGGACTGCGCAGAAGGAAAGAGTGCCAGCGCCAGCAGCAATGTTAATTGTGAGCATGGAGTAATTTGTCTCCGCAAGTTGCGATTAACATGTCATTCCATGTGAGCGGCTTTATCGGTCGCCATTTTATCAGCACTTAAACAACAACAACTTGTTCCTGGTATGGGATGTGCTGGAATTCGGCGTAATTCCACTTGCACGTCTCCTCGTTCACGTTGCTTGGTGCATCTCATTTATTGTGCGCAGCAGGAATGCACTTCTTCTCGTGGTTCACGGATTTCTAACCTGGCACAACAACCTGCACGGAAGATAGTCAGAGACACAAGGAATGAAATTAGGCCGTCATTTCTCATTTCCCAAAGACTGCCACCATGGTGCTATAAGTATCTCACATACACACTCAGGAACACACGCTTGCCAAAATCCCGGTGGGAGCAATCCCAAAGATGTTATGCAAAGATTTAGGGGAAAAGTCAATGAAACCCGAGTACTCCCTGACAATCCTCGGTTTGATCCAAATGAGCGACAAGAGCACGATTTTGGTGCAGCGTTTTATTCGAATCGCAGGATTTGCTTTTTGCAAATTTTTCCTTCTCAGTTTTCACGCAGCCGTTACAATTATGGTACTTGTGGTTTGCAAATGACGCTCAATGCCGTAAGCTTTTGTTGTGAGCTAAATTAGCACCAGCTCTTCCATCTGGCCTTCACGTGTACGGATTCTCGTGAAAATAACTCACAACCGCATAATTTCTTGTACCCATTAGTCCGCCCATCACCACACCTATATGCTTTCTCCCACCGCATTTCCTTTCCTGGGCAGTGCCTTCGATCACAAGTTATCGGAATTCGACTCACCATGTATTGGTTTGCATTTTGCATACATTTTCTCACGGAATCCATGTATTTTCGCCTAATTTGACATCATTTGGCTACTTACTCTTTGCTAACGTGGCCTCACTTATTCACCGACTATACGGTGTGACAAAGTGTTCACTATGTTTTTACACATTATCCTCCAAGGTGATCATGCACACACCGCGGAAAAAGTACAGATGACAACTGCCTTTTTTCTCCCACGACTCAGAGTGAATAATTTCCTCACAATCTCGTCTGGAATAACGTCTATTGTGTCTTCAACAGATTTGAGCCTAACAGACATGTGTTTCATATGTAAGTTGTTGCGTCATTGGCTAAGAGCTCCACTAGAGGTGCTCACAGTCTCATCTGCCAACAAGACAAGCCGGTATGGAACGTGGTCTGGTTTCTGCATACATTTGCTTCCGCATTCCATTTCCAAGTAAAATAATAATTAGCACAGAAAATCTCTTCCTTTTACTTTACACCTGTGCATTTCCCAACCTAGCATCTTTTGTTCAAGACACTATGAATTGCTGGAGTGGTACCCGCACAGCAATGTCGACATAGCTTGAGCTCTTTGGCATGCATGTACATATTGCTTTTATTCCTTTTATCTCATATGCAAGTGTAAGCATTGCTTTGATAGCGTATACAAGTGAGTCGCATTACCGCAATGCATGAGCAATGACCACGATTACACCTGTAATGTTTCATACATACTATTATTATCGCATTATCGTATTATTATTATTATGATGCCCAGTTTTTTCTGCGCACTCTCCAGTTTTCGCTCTTTATCTGCACATTCTTCGGCGTCAGCTTTTTTGACCGTAGTAAACGATGCAGTGTTTGCAAAGCTTATGCAAAATCTCTTCATTGCCCGTAATCTTTTTACGACTCATTCCTTCTGCTCCGCAAACGTAATCCCGGCGAATGCACTCCGTCCTACACTAGTAATAGTACTACGGCAGCTCTCTCAGCTCGCAATCACATTCCTCATCCTCAGGGCGATACATTACTCTTTATTTCGTCCTTGTATCGTCAGACGGGTAATAAAATTTTGCGGATTCTGTGCATTTTCTTCCGCGTCAGGATAGGCCAGGCTTGGACCATCACTTGATCATGTATTGATTTTGCAAATATGGGAAGCGCGCTAGTACTTGGAACCCACAGATTGCATGTTATCATGCTGCAATCCTAGGGCGATTCCCCACTGTCGATGAGGCATGACGTGCGTACATTTCCACTATGGTGTAGTGGAAACCGGCTAGATTTCATTTCCCGTGTCTGGAGCCTTTACAAAATGCAAGGTTTCTGGTAAAAATAGGTTAGTCTTAATGTAATTTGGCTTCCGGGAGACAACACGGGGAGTACTGAGAGAGAAGCTCAACACTTTTTTGGTTTACGTCAGTTGTTGGTGTTGATCCGGCCAGGGAGGGAATACAGCATATAAAGAAACATTTGGGCTTTCGTGCGAGAAAAGACGACGGCACGTAATGAAAACAGAGCGTAAGGTGCCCCTGCAATTGCTTGCAAGTAGTTCCTGTGACTTGACTTGCGACATGGTTCTATTAAGATTTCCTGCGAGGAAGTAGTAGGATTAAGTACATGGAGACACGAGGCAACAAGGTTAATATTCACCAAGACATTAGATGTTACTCACTCATGTGGGAGACAGACGAGCTGCCGTAATTCCGATTTCGAGACAAGCATGGACAGAGTAGCATTTGCCACCTCATCCGCGCTTTGCTAAGTATTCCCTTCGGCTTTCCCTTAATGTTTTCCTCAAATGGGAGTAAACAAGCTTTATTTACCTGCTCATGTTTATTTTTACCTGCGAGCACTGTGTTTGGCAATAGAATACAAGCTTTTCAGCTCTCTTTTCTGTCATACTTCACATCTCATTTCGCGTAAGCGGCAGTTTATGAAGGCAATATATCCTGCCTTTTCACGCTCATGTCCGGATGAATTCAACTTGCAGCCTCGTGTTCAAAATCTGTACCACCACCAACCACCATCATCAGCAATGTAATAATCAGAGTGAATTGCTCACAAAGGTGGTGCACATACATGTAGAAAAGCTGTACAGTTAGCTCTTGCCTTCTGTCAATAGTTTCTGCTCTTGTTTGAGCAATTTGCATCACAGGAGTACAGTTTTGTGTGGTTTCCTTGAGTCTATCCGTCTTTACTCTCCGACTTGGGAGTAATTGGTTTATCAGGTTTCATTCGAGACTTGGATAGATGGATGAATGGAATAAGGAAAAGGTTGAGAAGAAGGAGGGATAATCTCTTTATACCCCTCGACCTGCACATTTGTCCAAGAAAACTGAGCTGGCGTTAACAAGATGCTCGTCGTTCGGAACCGTCTGATTTCTGACACAAGATACCTGGAAGCCCACCTCATTTGACTTGTCCGACAGGATAATTTTTGAACAAACTTAGGCACATTTAGCCATGTTGCCACCCCGTGTGAACAAATTCACAAAAGCCTACTCCCTCTCCTCCTTGTTTCACTTGAAAGTTACAAACTTAAGTTTGTCAGCCTGTCTCCAATTTGGAATGTGGCCAAGCCTCTTTCTGATATTTTAATTTCAGGACGAGTACGCTTTTGCTTGAATTTTTTAAAAACCACCCGATAAAAACTTGGTTCACCAAATCCTCACCCATGCCTCAGCCTCTGACACAGGAATAATTTCCCTGTCATCCATTTTTACACCTTTCTGTCGGCCTCAAGTACGTCATTCTCAAATTCGGAGTTGAACATTGTCCAACTTGTGCGCTTTTCGGCAATTGTACTTGTCTCGTAATAAGTCTCACGCAGACATGATGCATATTCAGTCTTCAGTCTCTTCCTCGAACCGTTTCACAATCATGTTAAATGCACTTATCAAACCCTGAACTTGTCCACAGAGGGCACGACCCCACAGCGTGTTCACGTGGTCAAACGAGTCTTTTCATCATTTTCTTTCAAGCCAAAACTCCGTCCTGCAAAACCTCAGCCGATCTTTCAGCAAACGTTTCAAATCAACCGGCATGCTCCCCCTTGTCTCTCTTTGCTAAGATATTCGCACAATTCATCTGTTTCCTTTACTTGCCTCAACCCCTCCAGTTTGAGATAGTCGTCGCGGATCTGTTTCCAGTTCTCAGGATGTGCATTGTCAACAAATAGACTTTCGTAGTATTCTGATTTCCAGAACCCAAATTAAAGTTTGCAGATCAACCTAGCGTCACAGCAGTATTTACCAGGCATGGGTTCTACCAAGAATAGTGGTAGAAGCTCAGCTCCTCAAATCATTTATTTCAGCAGCATTAAATAAAAAAGCATTAATCCACCCCGTCTCTTGTTTATATCCTCCTTATTGCTGCAACTGGAGGCTCGTGCCTCTGTTTACCTCTCGAAGTAATGAAATTTGGACCCGATACTGTAGCTGTTTCTGATAGTATATTCTTTATTGTAGCCAAAGGCTCTTTACATAAATTATTTGATCAGATATTAAAAACTGTGATATTTGGGACCGAGTCGTACGATCGCGTTTGAGTTCGAACCTAGGATAGTACTTTCGTACTTTTGATTGACGCCTTGAGAAGCTGCAAAAATCCTTGGGTCATAATAAACGATATTGAAGTATGTTTGAATAAATTGTCGCAACTAATTTTATTACTGCATACCTAAACCATCCTCCCGCTCATCGACTCATGTGAGGTTTTCAGGAGATTAACATAAATCTTCTAATTACACATGCAAAATTAGTCTGTAGAACTGTAAGCTCATTCTTTAAATCGTATGATTTTGCTATATTGTAAATTCTTTCTAAGCGTCGTATTTCGTGAACCCTCTGGAAAAGGGAAAGGGTATGAACCCCCTGTTTACGATTTGCATGCAGTAGAACATGCGAGTATTTTTCCTTTTCTTGTGATGTAATCCGCATATATCCGTGAACACAGTAATACTGTATAAGTGATTAACTTAAACAGACCAAGCAGAGGCTGGCTTCACATAACGACAATCGTCCAAGATTTTTGGACCAAAGACGTATTAGGGTAAGCTGCAGTGCTGGTTCTAGTCCCGTAGGTCCGTGGCGTATTGTTACGGCACTTACCGTACGTTTTAGATTATCCGCAGTCTTGAATCATGTGAAATTTCCACGTAGCTTTTAGGACGAACGCATGGAGTCGCTTGCGCTCCCTCTTACATTGATATTCAGGCCGCACAGAATGCTCTGTGAAACCGCAGAGCGGGTTCCGGTGGAGAAATCTTTCTCTTATGACGCATTGGCGAAGCCGCAAGTGCGTTACCGTTCTCTCGTATGTACTTAGATGCGATAGGCTCTCCACATCCCCTTCCTGCCGATAATTATGATTGAATCTGAGTTCAACTGGTATTACGACTTGAATTTGCCAATAAGTTGATTAATTGGTCTAATGTGGTACTGTGTATGCTTGAAACTTGCTGAGGGGTTGCTTGAGCCAAGCTAAACCAACGGCACACACTTCATCACTTACCCACGCAGTCTTTGCTTTTCCTGTATTTAGTATTCCATAGCATTAAATTTTCATGATTAGATGATCATTAAAACGGCCTGTTTCAACGTGTGTGTACATGTATGTACTTGTATTGCACAGAAAATAAACTTGAGCGATCCTGAATCTGAAACAAAAACTGGTTCTGCAATTTGATTTAAAATTCATGATCCAGACGATAATTACAGGTGAAATGGGAGCACAATAGCTCATACGATGAAACATCGGGAGCTTTGGTTCACTACATATATGAAATACCTGTGAGAAAGTTTCCATATTATCAATGATTATATTCAAGATATGCAAGACAAAGAAATTAATTTGTTGCACACACGGACAATGAGCAGAAACGAAGGACTTTGATGAGATTGACACTATTAATAAGGACAGGAGGAGAGGCAGCGTAGAAACTGGAGGGAATTGGATCTGTTCCCCGCCTCTGATTATGGTGAATATCATAGCGAAATTTTTAGCATTTCATTGAAAAATACCAGATAGTTGTGAAGTGCCACCTTTTGAAACAATGTTACATAAGCCATAAGCGTATGAATCGGCGGAGTTACGATTTTGAAGCACCTTTCCGTTTATCCATGCATAATGCATTAAATGACTTACAAAAGTACTTGAAGTTTCCGATAAGTGTTATCACTATCATTTATTCCATTTACTCCTTTAATAAGCCTTAGTAGATTGAATCCTGTCCTGCTTTACTTGCTGGAAGTAGAAGTAGACAGCGCATACATTACTGGCTCTAATTCTTTTCTACATGATTGGATGAGACTAGAGTATACTACATAAGATGGAGTGGTAAAACTTTGTTTCACCAGCTTGTTTGCTCAAACTATGTTGTAAGAAGCAACAATAATGCGACTAGTCTCGCGACTCACCACATGCTGGATTTATAATAGATTAAACTTACTGGCAATGAATGCTTCATCTTCTACATCCTCTGCTGACATAACAATAATTGCACGACCTTATCTCAGCCGCAAATGTCCTGCCTTGCCTTGTATTTTGCGAATGTTTAAATGAGACTTTGTGCATTTCATATTGTGAATAAATTTTCGAACAGAAAGCTATCTGTCCACCGCTTATCTTTATTCTCCAGATTTTCTCTTAATCAGCACCTATTCGAGAAAAAATCCCAGCTTCTTTCCGTCCTTTACCGAATTAATAAGCCTGCCTAGACAAATTTTTTCGCAAGCCAAAACTGCATCGTCTGCAACTTCCTCAAGTACCACATAGGAAAATGAAGCCGACAAACTTTAT
>VRMD01001436.1:0-17079 GCA_009872375.1 Sminthurides bifidus
GTTTGGTCAATTCACTGGGGATCATGAGGCAAATTCTCCACTTGCATCCCGGAAGAATCTCACTCATACTGATTTTCCATTTCGAATATAGCTAGGGGCGAGTATCCTGTTGGCGACGGTAAAGCAAGTTTTGTTCCTCACATGACTCCACTTCCTTCCACATGGGGACAAACACACGTAATGCACATGTTTGAGAGGATGTAAAAAAAGTTGAAGCATCCCATCCGTCCGTGATCTGTCCTCCTTGAAAATCCCTCCATTACTTTCTCCGAGGGTGCAATGCACAAAAAAGCGATAAAGATGTGACCAAATCCTCAGAAACTCTCCGTCGACACCTTCACCCTCTTCTGTTTTAGTATTTTGTTCAAGTTCACGGCTACCGCATTCTTGTCTTAATGTGGTTTGTGCCGTCTGATTTATATATTTGTCTATAACCTGGGGAAAAGTGCTGAGAATTGAGGAGGAGTGAAAGTGCTAATGGATTTGGATGCAATGCATGTTGGGGTGCAATTTCATATTGCAATTTTTTCAGTGCTTCAGCTTTGTGAATATTGCCATTGCCATGGGAACGGCGAAATTTTTGTTTGATTTCCAGGCAGAATGCAGTTTATTTTTAGCACTAGTTCAATTATTCCTCGAGAAAAGCGAAGAAGCCCGAAGCATGGAGTCGAATGACACTGGCCTTGGAATTGATGGCGAGGTTAAAAACATAATTTGGAAGATCTTTTCATACCGAAGGATAACCTGAGCTGTTGGAAAACATTCTTGATGCGAATCTGGAGCAACTAATCCAGTACGAAATCAACTCTAAAACCAACACGGCAAGCTACGTTCATTTGAATAATTAAATTAGACTCGTTGAGTCTAAACATGAGCGAAATTCAAGCTAGCATTTCGTGATTAATTAAATTAGGTCTGATTAAACGAGTATGAATCTCGGATTAGGCAAGATGCAAATACTAATCAAGCGTGCTTAGCTCCTAAACTCGAGACACTTGAGTTCATCACTTCATTTCGAGGAGGAAGATGTGCTATTTCTCTACATTAAATCGCTGAACCTGGAACTCATCTATGCAAAGTAAGAAGCAAGGCGTGGGTGGGTACTAGAGAAGAAGCCTTGACTAGTCTTTCGACGCCACTTGACTTGAAAGCGTTCCAATTTCATGTAAACGCCCACAACAAAAAATTTAACTTTTAGCTAAAAATATTTTGAGTCTTTAGGTTACAAATGTTCGTTTTTCAACAACGCCCGGATCTTTTTCCTCAATAAAAGTTCCAGCTTTTAGCCGAAGATATTTTCAGCTTGTAGATTTCACAAACAGATTTTCATAAATACTTCCACAACGAGTGGATCAACTCCTTGGATCTCACCGACTTCATCTCCCTTCATTCACAGCTGTAGCTCGTTAACGACTGGATCTTGTCCTACTGCAACGTGCCAAATAAAATTTAGACAGAAACATGCAGACAACTACCGAAAAAAAAGCCCAAGCCTTTCTCTCTTTACCGGGGGTGAAAGTATTGTCGCACGTTCGAGGTAAATTTGATGGTTTCCCTCCTGATCTGATTTGAAAGGTTGTGTCTGTTTTAGCCACGCGTTCACATCAGGATTGATGGAGCTGGGATAGAAGTTGAACACATGTATTTATGCTTTTGGGAAAAGTAGTCATTTATTTGACGGTTTCCTGGATGGTTACGTGCTCCGCCCGGGTGACTGCATAAAGAGCAAGTTGTACTCGGAATTCCAGCAGCGCATTCATCTCCATCTCAATGTTTGTTACGGATGGATGGATGGATGAGGCTGTGGTAAGTGGCGGGTGAGATGCAAAAAGAAAAACATGTACACACGTGAAGCATGGGGGAGGAACACATTTAATAATAAGGAAACCATAGATGCACGGCATCCTTCCTTCCGACCCGACAAGTGTGCAGGGTAGACACGCCGCTGGAGAGGGGAAAGTCATCCGGCCGAGTGAAAGTCAATATGAAAAAGGTAAGTGAAAAGGAACAGGTGGTCTCGGGAAAAGGGAAATGTCATCGCTTCTCATTTATTTTGCACGATAAGAGTGAAAGCAGCTTAGAAAAGTATTAAAGTCTCTTATGAAACTAGCTGAAATTGATAAAGGCTTTCCACAGCTTTCTCCACCTTACTTACTGACTCGAGGTACTGCATATATAGTAGTGAAAGACTCGTCTCTCTCTCTGTCTCCCTGCTCCCCATTTTTGCGTGACACGGATCCATTCCCGGTAAACACGCATACCTTTCCTCCACTCAGGGAATACAAAACTGTGTGATCATCAACATCATCATAATGCTAATACAACAACATTGACCCCCTGCATTACCCATGACATACCTACGTTTACCACAACGACCGTATCAAATTCTCCCCAAATCACCTACTCCACTCTTCCTTTCATTTCCCCATCTGTAGCTTAACCACATGCCCTTTCTCCTTCCCTTTCGTATCCCATTTCAAGGAGTGAGCCTGATTTCTCTCATCTCCCCGCCGCCGCCGAAAACCTCGCTTTACTTCTCCTTGTCCTTGCTTGCATTCGTGTCAGCTTTGTAAATCCGATTTCCTCCCGGCTCTTTACAACCCCTGTGCGTGTGAATCACCTGTACGGGGCCTTTTATTTACTTGATAATTTGCCAAATCTCAAAGCAAAGTAGGGAGCTTCAAGCACAAAGCAACAAGGTGTATAAGTCAGTCAGTGCGGGGTATTGATTGACAAATTAGTGTAATCAATTGGCTCTTTAGCTTGATTTGTGCATGAAGCTCAACTGTACTGCTTTGCAGAAAGATAGAAAGAAGTGCTCTAGCTGTTGTTTACCTGCTGAGTGAAGCTATGCCCTGACCTCAAGTCTGCATATGGGGGTGTAACGGTTTCTCAAGTAACGGTAACTTTTTGCACGCTTTCCTCCACGCATCTCAAGGATTTGTACAAAAAAGGGTAAAAAAGCGATGTGCAAAAAATACACGAAGAAGCCTGAAGAAGTCAAGGGCAGCAACGGATAATAGAGAAAACTGGAATGCATTAGGTAGCAAAAAAAGTATTCCTTACCTCTGAATATGGATGAGGCATCTGTCAGTAACACTGCGAAGAGCAGCAAGAATGATGAACATTTGGTAGTCCAATCCTTGAGTTTGTGCATCTTGACCTTAGCGTGATTCACACGGGGATTTCACTTCTTAACCTTGGCACTTGTAACTCACTTGAAAATTTTTCATAGTTTGGATTTCAGGATTAGAAAGTTCCACATTATAAACTGGGAGTTTATTTCAGGAGCTTATGACAATTAGTTGCCGCTCTACTCTTGGTCAATTGCCCTTAGGCTAATTTTCAACCCCTGATAGAGGACCCAGGTTTGTTAATGGTTCGGGCTTGATGTTTCCCAACTCGGCCAAACAAAGGTTCTGCACTCATTCCGAGTTTTAGTCAGCAAAATTTCAGAACATCGTACCTGTAATAGAAAACAGACTGAATTTGAAATTTTTGCACCCCACTAAAATTGTTTGATCCAAACGTGACTAAAATCTACCCTCAGTTGCCTCCTGTAAAGGTTTAGGTTTTATGACGCAAGAGTTCCTTACGTCAATCCACCCACTGATAAATGCCACATGCATTTTACACTCCTTGACATTTCCAACTTGAAAAATACCTCTGCTGCCACACCTGTCCAAAACCATATGTACCAGATAGTTTTCCCACCCTGTTTATTCACTCGCGGTAGCTAGTGTATAGTCCCGCAGGGCGATTTCTTGTGTTCACTACTCCATCTGAACGGAACGCTCGATCGAAAAGATTGATAGCTCATTTGAAAGAGCATTCTTAGATCTTGCTGAATCCTGAATATCAGATCGATCCGTTGGGTATGACCCAACGGAGAATCAATTGATTTTGTTTTTGCGTAGTGGCCACTGCGGGCGTCATGGTTACTATTTGAAGAGAATCGATTGATTTTGTTTTTGCGTAGTGGCCACTGCGGGCGTCATGGTTACTATTTGAAATGGTCATAACTTTGGTTAGGCCTGTCCAAATCAAACGTTAAACGGCTCATTTAATAGAGCAATTTCGAAAGTATCTACTTCATACAATTTTAAAGGAACCAAGTGATATTTATTGATTTCACATCGATTTAGGCGGAGATTGAATGATCAACTTTGTACTTTCCCGGTTTCAAACCCTAATTATAATTGAACGGGAAGTCAAGTTGACCCGGATAATAGCTAAATCAATGGTATGCCGTGCCGATGGATTTTCAGATTTCAGGCTTGCTGTCATTATACAGCACTTCTGCAATTTGAAAAGGTCAAAGCTATAACGTCAAACTTTAACACCTATAACGAATAAGATGAACATTCAAAGGCGCGACAACAATCATTACCCAAAGTAGTGTGACAGATGTTGAGCAGGACAAATAAATGAACGTATCATAGCTGTAGGCCATAGCATGCCGGATTGCTAATGGGTCAAATAGAGGCACGTTGAAATCTCTAGCCATCCAATTGGAAAACAATTGGTCGAATTAATTATTGGAATTCTGGTCGGTGTTTTTAACGTTTTGACTTTCTGTTCGCTTTGTTTTGAACGCTTTATTTTGGATCTTGCTTGCTAATTTCCGTTCGTCTTTCATTGTTGCAAAACTCTCATTTGGTCACGGATTTCGATGACCATTCTATCTGTGCAATGTATGAAATCGACCAGATATTACCCTCTTCCTTTACGGGAATCTACAACAACTTTTCAAGACAGAATTGATCCAGGCGTATAACTGTTGTTTACCACCAGATTTAATAACGTCCAGTCCGTTTTCTTTCACGTTGTCCGTGAATTGGCAAAGTTCAAATCTATGATTGCCCTTTGATCGTGGTCAACACGATCAAAGGGTAACACACGATCTGGTTTTCTTTAAATCATCTTTGTGTCTGTTTCCCTTTCTGCGATGTTTCGGTTCCTCCCTTCACTACCGCTGTTCATTAAACTCGTCATTAATGATTTATTCCTACTCCAACTGGGCTAGTAGCTAAGACGCCCTTGAAGGTTAACTTTACGCTAGGTCACCAATAACGGCATTGCCCTTGAGATAATAGCGTCTAAAAGCTCTCGTTTAATAGATCATTGGGATAATGCAACACATTTTTTGATGTAGAGGCTGGCTGTATCATGAAACTGTAAATCATACCGGCGAACGATCCTGTCCTTATCCCCTTGAAAGGAAGGTAGACTTGGCAACTGAAAAATTACTAAGAAATGATCTGCTCCCCAAGGAGGAGAACTCCGTAAAAAACCAAGTCTGGTAATTGGACGGGAAGGACGATGAGTAACACAGGATGATAATAAGACGCGGAGGATGGAGGTGTGAAGACGAGAGCGATCGTGCCGATTACTGCTTTTCCTCTTCCGGACGATTGTTATCTGCTCACATTAGTTTCTCAAGTGGTAATAACCTTAGTTTTCATGGGCTTGTGTATCTTTCCCAGACTTGCCACTTAACCTCACAATTCTTCTTTTAACAAATCAATTCTTTCGAGTGGCAAGTCACCGCTCTTGATTTTAGCCAACTTCTTCCTGCTTTCTCTCAATCCCTCCCAAGACTAACTCGCTCCGGCTTTCCCTCACTTTCACCCCTGTAGATCTACCTACTTCGTCCTTGGACATATCGTGGTGTAGCTCCCAGCTTGTAGAATACACGATGCTCCTCTCTTTCCTGTTAACATTAAAGCTATTGCTGGCGGCAAGAAGTTGCTCGAATTCGTTTGCATCCACGTGGCTTCGTCTCTCATGCAACAGTTGTAAAAAAGTAGTAAAAATCCTCTCTGACCATTTACCCTACAAGTGTTTTTCACTCAAAAGCCTCCTTACCACACTCAAACTTTGTTTTGCAACTGATATTGCTATTCTCAACCAAAGTTGAGCACTTGAACATCTTCAATTTCAATCAAAGTGATCATCTCGTTCCTCACAGTGCTTCCAATAGAAATATACCGTTAGCTCCTCCCTACTCTGACTTTGAAGATGTAGTTTTCTTGGCTGAGAGGTAAAGGTATATTGAAGATTTTCATGCACTGACGGATGTTCAACCTATTTTTACCTTGAAGAACACACGATGCACTCACCCTTTAAAGCGGGACAGATGTGCCGCCACAGGGTCAAGCATCCGCTTCTGTAGTACTGTCCCAGCGCGAGCTCCATGTAGAAAAGAGGAAGACCGCCACAAACCAACANGCGAGCTCCATGTAGAAAAGAGGAAGACCGCCACAAACCAACATGATGATGTAAGGTAGCAAAAAGGCGCCTGAAATCAATCCAAGCTCTAAGTTACTCTAGCAAAGGTCAATTTCTAAAGTGCATTTGCATGTCATTCGTAACTTATAGTAGTAGGTCAAGTTTGGAAGGGCATTCGCATTTCATTGGACGAAAGGAGATAAAGTTTATACGATACGTACAAAGTTCACTCCTTCTGCATCCCTTCCAACTCGTCAACTCCTAGTAGTCATTTTACGCTTCGAGACGCTTAATTTGAACCCAAATCAGTTATAAATACACAGTGATGGCGTATACACAGTATCTCTCATCACGGTTCATACTAGGAGAGAAAACAAGGGAGAAACTTTACAAGAGTCAGTCCATAAGAGCGTATCGGCTTACCTCCTCCTGTAAAGGGATAACATACACAGTGAAGGCGTATACACAGTATCTCTCATCACGGTTCATACTAGGAGAGAAAACAAGGGAGAAACTTTACAAGAGTCAGTCCATAAGAGCGTATCGGCTTACCTCCTCCTGTAAAGGGATAACGAGACTAGGTTGACGACGCGCTTCCAGCCACTTTAATCGAGCATATGCAAAGAATCAAATTTCATTGTGTACTTAGTTACTCTGTGCACACATCACACATCTAATCAATACAGCTGACTGTTTATCCCAATTAACAGAATTCAAGCATGCTATGATGATCCCATCCTGCTTGCGATCCTCATTATGAATCTTACTATTTCTGCGAAGTGTCGCGTGTCACGACTCTTCCTTTGAACTGGGTAGAGTAAGGAAATAACTCAGTGTGTTTCAATCCATGCGGAACTAAAAGGAAATTCTCAAGAGCTTAGATGAAATTGAGGACTTTTAGAACGTGCATTCCCAGCTTTGAAATGTTTTGAAGGAAGCAACTACTCCGAATATTTCATTTTTAGATGCAGTACCGTTAGACAGTTATGATCGGTAACCGCAGTTGATGCCTGTAGCTACTCGGAACATGGGCGGTTGACAGGAATAAAATAAAATCTGAACATTGTGAGTCTTAAGTGACAAAAACAAGTCAAACCCTGGGCTGGTAACAGTCCTTGCTCTAAAAAAATACAGGGTTTGCAAGTAACAGGTTTATGTTTACGCTGCAGAAAAGGAGCCATTAGAGTGGTCATGAGCGTCGAAGTTAACTGAATGTGTCGTCTACAGAACTAGCAGTGTGTGAAACCAGTTGGCTTCATAGAGTCTTAAAATCCTGTAGTTTTGGTTAGCTTTGCTATTCCTGCATTCTTTGAGGCTTTTTCTCGAGACGGATAATGCACTCATAACAGGGCTATATCGGTCTACCTCGGCAAAACAACATCGTCAAAGTCACATGTGAGACATGTAGGTAAAAGGAAACGTGTGATTGAGCAAAGAGCATGCAAATGTTGAGGGATTTAGGGAATTAATGGACACGTATTTGTTCGACATTAAGAGGAAAAGAAGGTAAAATATTATTGCCATTCATGTAGCAGATGGTGGGAAATCTCCAAACATTTCCCAGATCCACGGCGAATCCGATAACAGCCAAAAGGAATTCTATCTTCTTGCCCCATGTTTCCCTCCCGTCTCCTCCGCAAGTAATGGCCAAATTAGCAGCAGGTTCGATACTGTTCACCCTTGAAGACTCCCGTATGGAATTGCTGTCGGATTTTGTCAATCTTTTGGTCACATTGTTACACTCCTGGGTGACAATGCTCTCCGCACTGCTATCATTACTGGTTCCCGGTGAATTCGGCATCCTTCAGTCCTTCCCCCTACCCCACTTGATCCTTCCCTGAAATGCAAAACTGCCTTTAGCTAAAGCATGTACATGTGTATAGCTGTATAGGTTTACTAGTACTTGCATTCCTCCCCCATTAACATGTTCATGGGAAGGTGACTGAAAGGAGGGAAAACTCAGAGACAGGAGTACGAACAAAGAACAACTATCAACTACCCGATTGAGATTCGATACCGGTAGTTTTCATAGCCCGATCAGATATGTCAGATATGCAGCATACAATTGACTGGTCCCTGGTCTTAACAATGAGCAAGGTGTTTCTCCACTGCTGATCAAACATGGAATTGTATACAGTCAACGGGCACAGGTAGACCGAATCAACAGGAAGTGAAGGTAAACTTTGCATTCTTCAAGTTGAAACAAGGAAGTGTCTATCGTCCAGCCTTTGTGTCCTTGATGTTAAAGCGATAGAAACTTAACACAAACAAACTCGTAAAGCTTTCTCTAATTGAGTAACCTCCGAGGTAAAAGGATGCAGGAATTGAAATTGTGAAAAGGACTCTACCTTTCTTGAGAAAGGAACTAGAGCAAACAATTACACCGTACGTGCTACCATAACACAAAATGAACGACAGCTAATAGAGCACCAATTCAACCGTAATGGGGGATAAAGCAGTAAACAAATAAGGGAAAATTAATGCAAAAGCAACGTGCACCACACTTGTACATCTCTTTGGCCTACTGCTACAATTTCGGGCTCAGAATCTATGGATACGCTTCCTTTGGGCATGCAAAGGTTTAATTGACTTTACTTTCGGGAGCTGAAAACACGGAGAGATGGACTAGACTACAGGGATTGAATTTTACTTTGTATTTTAAAAAAATTAATTACCTTGTAACGGTGTAAGATGACTTGCACAGTGCTCAGGGGAGACAAAAGAGAGGAAACTGGAAAAGAGCAGCATATCCCAGGGTTGTTTGACTGCAATGAAGATTTAGGACATTCGGGGGAAAGTGCTTCAACTTTCTCCCGTCGTCTCGCTTTCACCTTCCGTTCTAAAGTACGATCTAGCGGGCGTTACCCCACGCCTTTGTTGACGCGAAATCGTTTGCTGTTCCAATGCTGTGTGGTAGCGCGCTTCTTTATTTTTCTCGTCGATCCATGTTTAGCCCATATCATATGTGACTTCCGGCGTTTAAAACTTGAAGTATTTCCTCACAGAATGGCCTTGCAGTTAAATTACATTGGAGTCGCAGGATTATTGGCGCTTTGTAACAGCTGAATGAAAAGGCAAGATGATTTCGCCAAAGCGATACATGAATTCCTCGAGGCAGTTTGCCTGCACGTGAAAGATTTCTAGTCAATTAGACAAATCAACACATTGTCTCCTCAGAGTTCTTTAGTTGCATGACTGAACCACATTTTCAAGTGAGACACTACAAATAGCTGACGCGTTCACAATTGCTCGCAAACTCGTTTCCGCAGGTTATAACCCCGAGAAACTGGATGAGCCACCGGAGTTGGTGAGCGCAATGTCGGACTTGTCATTCATCCAGAGAGGGACTAGACTGCGCGGAAAGGTTATCAAAGCTATGGTAAGCTATCCAGCATCTCGAAATTGTCAGATTGTTTATTAAGTAAGTGAGACAGTTCGTAGTCTTGTGTACACATTGCGAATGACAGACAGAGGGCTGTCGTCAGAAATCATTACTGAAAGCTGACGATTTTGGAATCGGGTTAAGCACATATGAAAAGTTCGCTCGGATTTAGCTTCATCTGTATGAATCGGTGGGTCCCCGTTGGTCCTTTAAGTCCCATAATGTGCTCACTATCACTTTCAGCCGGTTTGATACACACGGTAAAATTACACGGTTAAATTTTGAAACTTCCAGGGGAAAAGCTCACAGTACTGAGAGGAATGTTCATTTTTCGACCCACATACAACAAAATGTGGTTTTCCCCTCGAAGGTCTACTTTTCTGCCCGTATTTCGCAGTAAAACTGACACCCAGACTTGAAGCGGAGGCAAGTTAATGAGTCAAGTTCCGAGCAATTAAGGGTTTACGTGTCCGGTAAATTTTACGCACACAGTTTTTAATGACGTGTAAATAATGATCTACTCATTGTGATCCGATGGAACCACTAACAAACTGGGAAACATCACCACACATTGCTAGTTAACGAAAAGGCTGCGGCTGAGGAAAACAAGCCTTGAACTACGAGGGAAGCAGAGTTGGACGCGTACACTCGTCAGCAGACTTGAATGTGTATGGTGGGGTTGAAACGTTGGCAGAACTGAAAACGGGATGGGCGGCTGCCCGTGCCGTGTCTCCCTTAGCGTCTTCGCTTCATCTTGGTCCAGTCTACGGAGCGAGGTGTCTCTCAGACCGACTGAAGCCTATCGGATCCAAATTGCAAATGTTTTTCACCCAAAACTTTAACTTGCTTTCTGCATCTCCCCTTGTTCTCCTTCACCTCAGCACCAAGGTAAGGTAGCGGGCTCATATCTTGGAATTTCTCCGCCTTGCAACAAACCAGATCTCACTTGAGCCCACAGCTCTAAGTTGGGCCATAGTCACTTGATAGTGCCGAAACACCCCTGCTGGGATCCACCCCATTCAATGTCGTAAGCCGAGAGCTAAACATACAGATTTCTTAGGACGCACATTCTGCCCCGCGAACTTGATTAAGTAAAAGGAGGGAAGGTTGTGCGAACTTGTATGATAGGAATTGAATTTTACAACGAGCTCACTCTCCCTTTTTTGCAGAGGACAACCTGTGTAAACTGTTTAAAACGCAATTAGCTTCCACACATCTGATTTTCACCATGGCTCCTGCAGAGTAGATGACAGAGGACGGAGGGTACAAGATTGCAACCTCGACAGACAAGCTGATGTGTCATTAACTTGACTATGATGCTCAGTGTGGATAAATCCCATGGAGAACTGATAAAGCTCAGAGACCAGTTTGAGATTTAGCACAAAACCTGAGAGCCTCACGTTCCCTCACTTCCATCCTTCACTCTCAGTCAGCTCCGATAATCCACCTATGTCATTTTCTTCTAGATACTTCCGAGTCAATTCTCTGCTCATCAGTATCTCTTCATCTAGTTTATCATTCACACACGTATCTCTCTAACCATGTGTATTTGCTCTATTTTGTGAGACGGAAGCCGGCCCGCTATTGCTTTCACTCACACAATCTCTCACCTTTCCGACACTTTTCTACAGCTTGGCTGGTGCGTATGATCAAGGTTGGAAGGGAACGGTCAGAAGCGTCTCGCTTCAATCAAGTTCTGGTGACGAATGCAACCAAGACGTAATCATTCGTCTAAACTGAGGTTGCTTCTTCCATTCTCTCTTTTCGACCATTTAGTCTGGCTCATGCAACCTCCTATCATCTACAATACTCATAAATATTTACAAAAATCCTATCAACTTTCACTTAACGCAACGTGTTCTGCACTTTCTCCGGGCCGGGAGGAGGTTAAAGCGTGTGCTACCTGTGTAATCTTGAGGCTGTTGAGTTGAAACTCTGCATGCAATCATTAGCTCCGTTTTTACGTAATGTGTAATCGGTGGAAACCTTCAACGGCCTTTGACCTTAGGAATGGGCTGTTTCCCCTACTTTTGCATGGTTTCGACCATTTGATGAAGCTGTAGCCTGAATTATCTACAGTTTAGCCAAACTAAACGGCTCATTTTTCCTTTTTTACATGCTGGCATTCCATTTTCTAAGCGTTGAAGGAATGCTGTTATTGTGCCGTGATTGCATGGCTTGAGGAATCAGCACTTGATCCATGCGTTCAGCTTGCGAGCATCCGGGGGAAAATTATGGGAGTGAGTTAACTTTTTTGTGGACATGTACGGCTTGAAGGTAAAAATCGTTTCTCCTCCTCATAGCTTAAACGATTTATGCGGGAGAAAACCTGTGGCCGAGTTAGGCCTTCCAATCCTTGCAGCTACTATTTACTTCCCTGTTCCCATTTCCGCTCTTTCAATAGACCATTTGATTATAGTCCTGTATCTTAATACCCAAGTCAATCAAAATCAAGGCTCGTTGTCTAATACGCGTCCAACACGAGGAGTCAGTTGCACACATGACCCCTACATTCACCTCCCGGATTGCATTTACTAATATATAGTATATAATAATACGAGCTACCTCGAGCCATGTAAACCTTTCTCCGTCTCTAAGGAGCGTGATGCGAAAACGATACTGCAGTATCTTGGTATAGTATCAATGGATCTGATAAACACTTTTTGCAATCAGTTCCATAAGTGCTGAATCACGTTGGGATTCATTCAAGGTATAATCGGGATCATTACAAGGAAAGGAGGAGCGATGAGCGATAAATTTTTTCACTTTGTGCGTACAAGCCGCAGTCGCCTCCATGTTATCCACAAAGCTCATTCTTTGGTTTCTTTCATGCCCCGACTCGTATAGGAGTGCAACGTGTAAAAAATGGTTCCAATTTTTTACAAGTTTTCTAATCGAGGCAAATCATATGTTCCAATTATCCAGGCTGGAATGTATCCTGTCGTAACATTATTCATGGGATGGTTGGAGTGACACAAGTTTTGTGGTTTCACTCATAGCACGGCTTTGTTCGCGGTTAGAAGTGAAAGTTTACAAATATAATTTTATCGTCATATCCACGTTTAACAAAAGCATGAAAAAGTTTCCAGGTTAGTCATTTGAAGGAAAAAGTTGCTGCGACTGTGGTTATTGGTGGCATTGCTCTTTTCTTTGAATTGAGCATGGCTTGCATTATGGGAAAATGTGCAGAAAATGGATGGCATGGCGCCGGTAAAGTCATGGTGCAAATGTAAGCACGTCTCTTGGAAAGACAAAGTTCATCAGGACAATGTCAGCCGTTTTGTGTCACTTGGATGAGCCTTGTAGAACTTGGAAATAAGGCTACACAGAGTAACTTTAGGCCCTCCTGGATAGGCTCTCTCTTCACTAATGGCAGAGACTCTTATCATGCTATATGATCGGGTCGTGAGATTGAGACAGGGAGAAATCAAGGAGGATGATGAGGAGGGTCGACCGGGGACAAAAGTGCAGACTAATCTGTTTTCAAGACTTGCTAAAAAATTCTTTCCTTCTCAAACATGGGGTTTATTCTTATTTACCTTAAGATTATCCACTTTGCTCCCATGGGTGAAAGAGGTCTTTACATTGTCATCTCTTAAGCTTCGGTGGGTCACATTTCACTCTTTAAGTGCCAATTTAAAAGCCTTTCATCAGACTTGTTCTCAAATTTTAAATACGGTTCTTGGCTTCAAAAAGGACCTGTTAACAGTCCCTACTGGTTGCATAAAATGAGGCTTGAACACCGTCCTCGCATAGTTCTACCTGAATAAGACATTCTCAGAATGGGCTTTTCGGCCGGGGGGGTGAAGGTGCAAGTGCTGGGCTTCTTTAGTTTCGGCGTACGGGCATCAATAACCTTCTACCATTGTTTCCGCTTCTTTAAAATGATTCAGGAGCGTCAAGATGTGTTCTTTTCTGACAGGTTATCGCTACACGGGGAGCCATGATGTATCGAAACGATCATTCCTCCGACCAGCCCGGACTCTGAGTAGATACTTTGAGCGCGGTTTAACGTTGGATTGAGCGGGGAGAGAAACACCTATTGAAATAGAAATCAAGTGGACCATGACGTATTATTTGCGATTGCAAGAAGTAACAGTATCGGAATGGAAGCCTGCGACTATGGTTGAGAATTGAATTATTTTTAAGACGCACACATGGTCTGTTTCCAATTGCTTATTGACGTACCATTATTGACCATGTTCGTAAATAATTGGATGAGCGTAATAGTCGTCGTATCTTTCATCAGGCAGCAGAGTATTGACTTTGTTTTAGGTTTCTAAACGCCTATTTACTGTTCGATGGAGCCTTAAGTTAATGAATCTAATGAGACGTACACACATTTCAAATCAAAGTCTGCATAGGACCTGTCATTACTAGCAAGGTAGCAGTGGAACAGGATTAAGGGACGGGTTATCGAGTCAATACGTATTAGTAAATTTTTTAGCTGTTTCAAATTAAACAAGAATCATTCCAGATAACCGCGTTGAAATATAAACCAAATGCCCGTTTTAAGATCGTAGATTCAACATGTTTTATTGGGGTTTGAGACGGTGCGTGTTTTTTTTGCAACCCCCAGTGCTCCTGGTCTTCCGACCTTGCTGCGCTCCTGGTTGTTGAGCCAGAGAAAGCAGATGTGTTCCCTGTACGTTCGTTTTGAAAATCTTTGGTTCGAAAGTTAACCCAAGAGCTAGGCGATAGACTCCCATCCAGAGAGTTTGGAGAGATCGTGACATATTTCGCCGGACGTGAAGCTGTTGCGGTCGAGAGGAGACCAGGGTGAAAGATATATCTTGGTGCTGTTGAAATCTAACCTTACGATCATGATTTATAGGAAGAGGCTCGCAAAGACGCTATTGAATAATGATCATGAGTTCCTATTGCGGTAACCTATTTCTACCAACCAATCTGACCTGATAAAGCTTAATGCGCTGTATAAATGAGTAATCTGTCTTCGGAGTCAAACTCTACAAAACAAGCGCCACACCTTTTGCAATCCTTTCTCTCTTCTCAGCTACTCACCATGAAGAAGAAGACTTTCACTTGTTAAAAGCCTTCCTGCCTGTCTTTTTTACAGAACTGAGAATCAAATCGTTTACTTCCTGCAGTAGGAAAGAACTGCAAGTTCTTTGGCTTTTGTTTTATACCAGCCAAGCTGGTTCCTCATGGGGCAGCCCTTGGTTGAGGTTAAGGTAGGCATAGGATTTATCAATGCGAGGAGGCATGGTTACTGTTAATCCTAAACGTACTGATGGAGCTAATTAAAGAGACTTAAGGTACAGTAGCTCTAAAACTTTACACAAACAGCAGGCTAGTTGAGAGCAGGCCCGAGGTCCAGAAACGTGTGATGTATTCAGATAATGATTTCTAATTGATGATATGCCTCCTGTGTTCAAATCAGGCTGCTGATCTCGTCATCTGGTTTTCGTAGACTTGAGTCAGTCGGCATGATCACAGAATTAACGGGATGCCAGACGAATCCACTACGACAATAGTTTGCAGAGCGGTTTTGACGGCAACGGCAAAGCAATCGTTTTGAATTAACTTTCCACATGGCCCACTGATGGATATTTCCAAAATACACTAGATAGCAGATGATAAAATCAGAAAGGGTGCCGGGAGGGTTCTCTTTTTGCAACATCTAATTCCCGTGAAACGAGAATGACGTGAATAAACATTGAACTGAATAATGAAACTTTTAGACTATTGTTCGTTATACCGAAGAAACAATAGAAAAAATCCATACAAAACAGCCTTAAATTCAAAGGTATTTCTGACTTTATTGCTGCTGCTCTGACATTAGTGACGTGCATTTGCACTGACAGTTCTTTGTATGGAATTTCTACTAAATTTTTGGAATGCTCAAAGCTTCAACTTAAAACATACTGGGTTGGTATATTGCAGCTGGAGAATTAAACTTGTAAGTCGAGTTACAAATAATTTTTAAAGATCCTAGTAAGTTACTAAAACTTTTGTAGGTAGGCTTGAGTACGTATGCGATACGGTCATTCAAAGTACGAAAAGTAAGGTAGTCAGTCGAGAAAGTAGTCACACTACGAATACTAATAAACCACCGGTCGACTCATTCAATAAGTTTGCCATGATTTGCGGTCTGGATTACCGAAGGATTTTCCAAGAACTAGATGAAAAACTGAAAAGATGTACAGGTGATAACAGATACTTTTGCGGATAACTATAATTTCCTAACCTAATAAGTTCGCCATGATTTGCGGTCTGGATTACCGAAGGATTTTCCAAGAACTAGATGAAAAACTGAAAAGATGTACAGGTGATAACAGATACTTTTGCGGATAACTATAATTTCCTACCCTCACATAGATGATTAAGGATTGTGATATTTGGGAGTTTACGCTAAGGTCAAACATCTTCCTCACATATTTTACGCTGAGCTCATTAGTAATCAGATATGCCTAAAATCGATTTAAATGCGCCAGTAATAACAGCTAGACTTTTGAACCTTCCCCTATTGCTGGAATCACCATGTGATTTGACGACGTTTTGCTACTATTTAACAACACAACAGTAGCCACAAATTCTGGAATTCTGCTTAGGAAAAGTAGGAATGTGCTAACTTAACATCACAGATTAAGCGTTATCAAAAAGGCGCTAGATAAGTAAAATGCGATCGAAACTTGTGATATTATTCGTGACACTGACGTATTGTTTGCTCCTTCAGGCGAATATCATGACTTTTCACCATTTGCTGAGCAGCATAATTTCAAGTCACATTAACTCGCTTCAAGCACATCAGTTGAGGTGTTGAAATGAAGCGTCCAAAGGCGATAAAGCACCTCGCGAACTGTGTACGAACACGAAAACTTACGTAGCCGACGGAAAATTTACACAATACAGAGAAGGCAGTATAGAATCCACTTCGTTTATCCAAAGGTTTGCGCATGCAGCATGGTAATACTTCCCACCGTAGATCGATTAAAGATTCTGACTTTTCAACTTTGGCATTGATAAGGCATACACCACATATCTTGCTGGGATCGGTGTAATCGATGTCATCATCTGTCCCATGCATGTTTTCAATTTGCTCCTGTAACGAAACACAGAAGTGATCAAACATCATCATCAAGTTTGACACTAAATTGTCTCAACTCTTTCTGATTTGTTTCGCAAAATGTAACGCACTGCTAGTGGTGTTCCAATGAAAAATTGCACCAGAAGTTCCCATACTGAACTGATTTCATCGAAAATTTCTGAAATTCTTGCCCCACCCCCTAGTTTCTGCCATGCCAGTCGTATACGATTTGCAACGAGACAAACTTCTATCAAATCTGCAAAGTGAGAGAAACAATTTTAACATTACAACTTATTCATCAAAGCATTGTGAAGGACTCAATGAAAGGCTGTAATGAAGCTGCAGTCTACTACACGCGTTACTACAGCTTCGCTGCTAACTTAGGACTAGTCTTAAGAACAGCACAAAAATAAAAATA